>JAYEVD010000719.1:0-291747 GCA_036346405.1 Phyllostachys edulis | reverse complement strand
AATCGGGTGTAATTAATAGTTGGAGAGCGGCGAGCGCGCCAACTTCGTGTGCGTCCCGATTGAGGAAGGAATTCTATGGGCGGAGGCCCCAGCCCACTGGTTTAAGGTGATAAGATAAATGGTGATGGGGCGAGTCTCACGATAAAATCGTCCCATTGTATTTTTTTCGATCGTCGGTCGACTCGAGGCGTGCGTGTCGTTGACATGTTCTCGTCACGATCGACGGCGTCGTCTTTCCATCGGTCCATCGATCGTCGATCGATTGATCCGACTCTCTGCAATTATCATTTAGTCTCCAATTGAGTGCATTTTAATTCCAAAATGCGGATCTCTGCCTGCTTGTGCTTGATGCGTCTTGCATGCGATCTTGTCCTCCTCCTAGTCTCCATCAAAAAGTATATTTGTGTGCTATCTCAACCAAGAAGGAAGTCGTGATATATAATGTGTGATCGATGCCGTCCTTCTTCAACGTCAGAGAGGCGTGGAGTCGGTGGCCCATGAACAACGGGCATCGAGGCCATGGCGGTCTTGTGGCGGCATAGCACCCGACTCGTCGTGTTGTGCTGTGTGGAATGGATAGCCGCTAGCGTTTGGCTACTCATTATGAAGTGGATTGTTTTAATGATATTCTTGATCGGCTACTTCAAAAGATCATTATAAAATGGATTGTTTTAAGGCCTTGTTTTAATGATATTCTTGATTGACTACTTTAAGAGCTTGATAGTCGCTTCAACGAGACAACCTCTAACTTGCTTGTTTGGTGCGGCGCTTTGAGTCAAGAGGCTTATTTTATTATTTCAATTTAGAGAATTCGATGAGCATAGCTAAACTTTATTCCATTGATTTTGATTTTGGGGAATTAAGGGACCTTAAACCATCACCTTTGCCTCTACATTGCCGATGTACGAGCAGATGATGATAGATTCTCCAACATATAGACTATTTGCCAACTTTCTCAAAAAATGGTGGAGACAAGGAAACATCTTTGTTATCATTTGGTTTATCGACTTTTGAAGCTAGTACTATTATTGTGCATGCATACGTACCACAATTGAGAGGTGTTTTTTACCATAGAATTGTGAAAAATTATTTCTGCAATTGTATCGATAATGATTTCATGAGTGATAGCCTAATTTGCTATGTGAAGAAAGAAGAAATGAAGAAAGTTACCAATGACGTTGTGGTTCATCATTTCATGAATTTGAAAGAACGTAACTACTAAAAGGTATTGTATTTACCTTCATTCGACTATTCTACTTTTTTTACTAGATAATTTTAATTCATTTTGTTATTTGTTTATAGGTCATTGAGGTCGGATGATGTATTTTGCCAACATCGACTATCTTTATTCATGATTTCGCCCTTAGTTGCTTCACTTTGCTACAATTAACAATATTATTAGACTATCTTTATCCATGATTTCGCCCTTAATTGCTCCACTTTGCTACAATTAACAATATTATTAGTGAGTTTCTTTTATGTTGGTAAGCATTTTTATCGCTACTTTTTTATCATTGTACATTGCTATTGGTTATGTTGAAATATTGATGGTAAAATTTGTTGAATACATTACTATTTAGTACCATGTTACTTCGAAATTATATATATGTGTTGTTATATGTACGGCAAAATTGTGAACTCCGATCCTTTCCATTCTAGTTCCGCCTAATGAAACATCCTTCCTCCGTTGGCGTGAAGGCGGCTTTTGCAGTTCATCCCAAAATATATAGCTTGTGCTGCATGTACATCCACACGGATGCATTACAATTCCTCCGTCGGCGTGAAGGCCGGCTTTGTCGGTTCATCCCAAAATATATAGCTTCGTGCTGCATGGACATCCACTGGATGCATTACAGAATTCCTCGCGTCGGCGTGAAGGCGGCTTTGTCATATTAGCTTGTGCTGCATGGACATGCACCTGAATGCATTACACGTAAATGTCAATCAACTTGTTGTCGTGATCGAGACATCGCCAAAACATTAGGACTATTAAGAGTTGGTACTAAACATACGACGCCTAATAGCACACCAAACCGACTAGGCGCATGACATTACGCACAACATCGGTAAAACGCGATGTCGACAAGGGTAGCTACGCTTGAAGAATGTTGCTTGAATAAAAGGAACAACCTGATATGTGTTTATCTCCTTGCTGGGTAACCAGATTAAGTTCCTGGACACTACTGACGTTACCCAGATTAAGTTCCTGGACACTATTGACGCTGTGACGCATGCGCAGATAGCTAACTCGAGTAAACTGTCACGGCTACAGAAATGGCTATACTAGACGTCTTATCACAGACGGTTCTCCAAAATCCGTCTGTGATGTAATTATCATAGATGGTTTTACAAGCACGACCGTCTATGTTACTAGCGATAGCTAGAACCGTCCGTGATACATAATTATCACAGACGGTTTTTAATTGGAACCGTTTGTGATAATTCACAGACGGTTCTTAACGAGAACTGTTTGTGATAATTACAGACGTCACAGATGATTTTTAATCCAAACCGTCTATGATAATTCACATATGGTTCTTAACAAGAGCCGTCTGTGATCATTGCAGACGTCATAGACGGTTTTTAATCCGAACCGTCTGCTTCTAATTCACATACGGTTCTTAACACGTATCGTCTATGATAGTTTTGTATCATGGACGGTTTTTGTATCATGGACGGTTTGTGGTTGAAAGTGTCCGTGATATGTATATCTTAAACGCATCAATGCCACTTCGGCTCCCCGATGCGTCTCTTCGTCTCACGCGCCGACGTTACTCCTTGTTTTATGAAAATAACCATCCGCCATCGGGAGATGGATTATCACATCGCTACTGCTCTAATTCCGCACTACATAAAAGCGAATACAACTACCAAAAATAGCTCCCCACTCTTCTCCCCGACACCGGCGTTGATGGCCTACATTGACGTGCATACGAGCACCTCTCCGGTCTGTTGGCGGATCTGATGGAGGGCATTATGCTAACGATGTCCTCCCTCCTCCGCAGGAGGTTATGCGAAACGCGTGTCGACAACGTTCCACCGTTTGGGCGTCCTCCTCCACCGCGTCTTTTCGTCGTCTCGACTTCGGCGAGCTAACCTGCGCCATCGGCGTGGTCCTCGAGCGGCGTTGCCGTCTCTGGAGGATTATCGTCGCCCGATTGCCGTGAGGCGGCGGGCGGTGAGTCTACATTCTTTGAGACCCTTGAGCAAGAGAAAGCGTATGGGCGCAATTCGACTTGATTATTCAGTCGGAGTGTCTTTGGATGACACTCGAACTAAGCGTGAATGGGTGGGCGTATTTCGGGCTTCCTACGATGATCACTGAACCTCGATCTTGACAATATCGCCTCTGAAGCTTTGAAGGCGGAGATAGCATGCTACCTCCGCCACTAAAAACTTTGATTAGTTAGGTTTCTACTTTTAAATTTTAAACTTTGTAAGAAGACCCGACCCATTTGTTTGGCCATATATCGATACAAAATCAAAAATCCGCTTTGAATTTGTATTTACTATCTATGTTGAAACCGTTTACTAAATGACAAGTTTTATATTCTTGCATTCAAGATTTCTTGATCTACCAAACACTGTTTACATATAGCTAAGGTTTACTATCCTAACCTAACGCACATATAGCTAAGGAACTATCACGATGACTTAGTGGAACAAAAAATGCTGTGATAATTGCGATTTATCTAAGCGGTTTTAATTAGAACCGTGCAGTGATAATTCATAAACGGTTCTTAACAAGCTGCCTGCGTGATAATTGTAAGCGTCATAGGCGATCGTTATCTGAACCGTCGCCATAAGTATATATCACAGACGGTTTGTGGTTGGAAGTGTCTATGATATGTACTCTGTTATTAAATACCGGCCCATCTCGACAGATCATTTGCGGTGAGTAAACACTTGCAGACTCCATTCTTGTCGATTGCTAGAAGCTACATCAAGCCGGCTTTGGGGCATTTGGTGAAGGCATATTGTAGATTTGTAAGTGTGATTGTAGATCTATTTATTCTTGGTGATCTAAGGTTAGTATTTGCTTCTAATTATATGCATTATAATCAAGAGATGATAGCTAGGTTTAGATCTAGCTTGGTAGTTTCTTTGAAATTTAAGAATCGGTCTCACTACTCCTTGTCTACTTCAATATGTTCCTAATTGCTATATATATATATATATATATATATATATATATATATATATATATATATATATATATATATATATATATATATATATATATATATATATTGTTCATAAATATTTTGTAGCTAGCTACTTTAGGAGCATTAATCTAATTTAACACTAATTTGTTACGTCGTGGCGTAGATGGACCAAAGCTAGATGTCGTTGAGAACCGTATGAGTGAAGAGTACATTGATGGCATATCTGTTTTTAGAAGAAGGCTGTGAAGCGAGATATGTTGAAGAAGAGGATAAAATTTATGTCTTGTCTATGTATTGATTGCGATAATCAAAGATGTTTACCAACCAGTATGATCGAAACACACTTGATTGAAGGGGTTTCAAAGAGTATACATGTTGGACGATCCACGGTAAAAGCAGATTATACGGAAGGTAGTAACATCATTGAGAGACAAATATATGCGGGATGTGGTATGCTTTTCGATGAGGATAGGTCGCATACGATGACATTCTAGATTAGATAATACGTGATCGAAAGGAACTATAGTGAGAGAGTTTGGTAAATTCGAGGGCATGATGGAGGACTCGGGAAACCTTTGTTCCTAGGCGCAAGCGGAATACACAAGGTTATCATCCGTGCTTGAGCTGCTGAAATTGAAGGCAAACAATGGTTGATCGACAAGAGTTTCCGCAGCGTTATTGGTCTCCTAGCGGACATCCTACGGAGAGCGTGTTGCATGAGAACCACCTACCAAGCCAAGAAGGCTCTTTGTCCATTGGGAATGGAAGTAGAAAGAATACATGCATGTCCGAATGATTGTATCCTCGACTGTAAAGAGTATGCAAACATGCATGTATGTCCAGTGTGCAAAGCATCTCGATACAAGTATAAGAATCACTCCAATAATGGCGAGAGCATCTCGGTGAAGCAAGGACCTCCTGCTATGGTGTTGTGGTATCTACCTGTAATTCCCCGTTTGAAGCATTTATTTGCGAACCGAAAGGATGCAAGATTGCTGCATTGGCACTCGGAGGAGCGTAAGAAAGATGGAAAGCTAAGATACCCTGCTGATTCTGTCCAGTGGAGAAACTTTGATAGGAGCTTCGAATTAAGACTTCGGTTGGGGTCCATCTGCATCTGAAGAAAGCAGCAACAACATTCCAGACCACCTGCGAGATAGTTGCAAGGGAACGGGTCCCTATCACCACACCAAACTGGAAGTCTCTGACAGATGAAGTGAAAGAGCAGCCGTGGAAAGAAATTTCAAGATCATTTGAGATCCCAGCAGAAGTCCAAGGACTCGTGCGACGGCAGGTGTTCCTCGTGATGGGAAAAGCTTGGAAGACCTTCAAGAGCACGCTTGTCACGGAGTATGTGAACAAGGATCAGACACCTTCACGAAGTATTAATTAGTGTCGCCGGATACATGGGACACCTTTGTGCGGATGAAGACGACGGTCGAATTTCAGGAGCAAAGTGCGGTGCACAAGGCTATCCAGACACAAAACACTCACTCCCATAAACTCGACACCACTGGGTACGCGGGTAAAATGTAAAATCCCGCAATGGAGGGAGGATGAGGAGGCAATCTGGTGAGAGGCCTCCCCGCCATTTGCCAGATCCGCAGAGCGCCATGAAATTGGTTAAGCGAGGTCATCAACCCGTCTTCAAGCGCCATCTCTTTCATAAACCCGACAGACGAGAAAGTGTCCTAACGTCTGGTAAGATATATCTAACTACCTAATTGTTAATAAGTCCATAACTTCATGAGGTCCAAAATAACATGATAGTCTCTTGTAGCAAACATTGAATGATGAATCTTCCCAAGGCTCCTTGAACCCGATCGGGGAGAAAGATATACTATCTACGTGCACAGAAACAAGGAGCACCCGAGTTGCACACGAGGCCTTGGGTTCACGTACCTTGGAGGCGGCGATTCCCACGACTCCAAGGCGTATAGGAGTAGGAAGAGATCCAAGGCGAGCGAGAGCAGTTGAAAGAGGAGATTCATGCGAATTTTGAGGACTCGATAACATCATTGCAGGAACAAATGAATCAAATCCTCAACCAGTCGCAAGTCGCCCCCGTTATTTTGGGAGCGAGTCCCCCTCAACGTCGGAGTAGCTGCGGCGTCCCACGCCACTTCGAACATAGCGGCGACATCCGTAATGTACACCTCTGGAATGCTTCAAAGATAGACACATGGGGCGTCTTAGCTAATTGTGTATCGTTTTGTAGGAGCCATACCTACAAGCTCTAAGTGAAATTTGGTTGGGTCCATTTCTATTAAAATTTGGGCGTGGGATGGCGTTCCATGCTAGGAAGGATAATCTTGCCGGGTGCCAGGTGCGAGGTTATGCCAAGGTCAAGTGGACATGGTACATGACACTTGCATGGTATCATTGGAGAAGCCCCGAACGAAGACATCATAATACTAAGGGATGCCGTGCACACTTTTGTCGATGGCCCAAGAGGACATCGCCATGGAACTCTTGATGCCGTGATCTCCTGCGACCATGTCTGCCAGAACCCTCGATGACTCCACCTCAACCTCTCATTTGAAGGCCGTCGTATCGGCTCCTATGGAGACGCACCGGGAACAAGAAAAGCGAGCTGAGTAATCTTCCAGGAAGACGTATAGCAGGCGAGTTGCTAAAGCCAAATAGAAATCGAAGAACATTAAGGCGCCTCGCAAGCCCTGGACGTTCTCCCTCGGAAGGCCGTTGGTCCCTGACACACTATTACCCCACCTTGGAATGGGTTGCGAGAGTTTGCATGCCTGGTACATGCGGAAGACTAACAAGCGAAGAAAAAACCAGCCTACTGGATTCACTATCAGATACACGGAGAGGCATTTCCTTCACGAGCCGGGCTTCTTCGTCGTGGGCTTCGAAGACTTATTCGAACTATTCAACCTCGACGCCCTCGACGCCTCACTTCTACGATGCTGGACACTGTAAGTGTGTACAATCAAGTTCTACATTCACGTAATACCGATAAATGTCATAACTCATTGCTTATATATAGATACATGATGCAAGAAACCCGTGATCGCGAGAACCGTTGGGTTTCTCGACCTGATTGATCTTTGAGCAATGCATCACCAAAACGCATCCTACGTCGAGAAGTACATAACGACGGGATTGCTTGATCAGGACAACAAGGACTACATACTGGTATCCTACAACCAGAGGTAAGTGCTTCACTACTTGCTATACAAATTTCATCTGTACTTTATACACAACACGAACTTAGGTTTAATGACTATAGCAACATACATGAGTAGGTGGCACTGGATCCTTATAGTCATTGTACCAAAGTGGAACAAGGTAATATACCTTGATTCCCTACTCAACAACAATCATGACTTCACCCTTGTGCAAGAAATACTCTACATGTACGTTCATTTCCGCCATACATAACTTTATTGTAGTCTTCATTCATTTGAAATGGCCGAGGATAACTTTTTGGAATCACGTAGGTCATTCAACATCTATGTTGCCAGGGGAGGGAGACACAAGGAATCGAGCGCCACACTGCAACACATGACGCGATTTATAGTACCTGCTACAACACAATAATCCTATATTACACTTCGTAATAATGCATCTCGAACTGACTATACATATGTATGTAATTCTATTTTGCAATGCCACTAGTAACCACAAGACCACCTATGTGCATTCTCGTTTGCCGGACGTATGTAGGAAATCATGAGTGCTAAGACGAATGATCCGGATGTTTGTCAATCTACATAATAATTATTTCCTCATTATCAATTTAAATATATATCCTTACTACTTTACTCCTCCTAGCGACGTGGCATGATAATCAAATCAAGTACATTCGATCGATCGAAATCTCGGACGTTCGAGGGCGGTCATCACCTTCATCACGATGGAGATCATTGACAAGAAAGGAGAGTTTCACTCGGTGACACTATTTAATATATATTCAAACAATTGATTCAATTGTAATTCACTTTGAGTTGTAATTCAATTGTAACTCTAGCGACAATACATGAACATTCTTTTGTAATTGATTTGTAATTGTAAATCACTTTGAGTTGTAAATCACTTATCTGTGATTCATCATTTTCGCTTACTTGTTTCGAGAGGGCATGGCTAGCATTTCCTAAGGCTAGCCAAAAAACAGAAAAATTGTTTTCAGAGGGCATGGCTAGCATTTCCTAAGGCTAGCCAAAAAACAGAAAAATATGTAGGTATAGAACAAACTATCACAGACGGTTTTGTGGTATAAACCGTCTGTAAAGGCCTACTATATCAGTTGGCTACCACCAACAACCGTCTGTGATATGTAGGATATCACAGACGATTCTTTTACTAGCCATCTGTGATATGTCTCCAATCACAGACGATTGGTACATATAACCGTCTATGATGGCCGACATATCACAGACGATTTTTGGTAGAAGCCGTCTGTGATAGTAGGCCTTCACAGACGGTTTACACTACAAAACCGTCTGTGTTGTGACTTATCATAGACGACTCACAAACCGTCTGTGATGATGATTTAGAACCATCTGTGATGACTAGTAGTGTGTAAACGAGTAAAGCATGGCGCCATGATCATGTACTTGCACTAGCACCACTAATTAAGCGGCCGGTCAACTCGTCAAGTTCCTGCAGCCATCCCATCTGTTTTTATTCAATGCGGAAACAGCAAAAAAAATACGGTTTTGCTAAGCAACATAATGGGTTCACCATATTGTCGTATTTTGTTGGTATATAATTTCATTTTTTGTCTTTATTTTTGTCTTGGTTTTGCTCAATCTCTCAAAATATATGTTAGATTTTGAATCATGTGATGGAAATATGAGTTATTAAGACTTTCAGAAATAATTACAGTGACCACGAATAAAAAATACATAAATAATTTACTTTATTTTATGTATAATGAAGTTGTAAATAAATTAAAATTTGACTGCGTTTGGGCTGAGAAAACAGTCGAATCAACCCAAAATATCAAGTATATACTGCGCCACCTTTGAACTGGTTACCATGCTTGAGTTGGCCCGCCTCGTTCTCGACTGTGAAGAGGTAATGAAACTGACAAAACGATAATCCTACCCTAGACCAGACGTATGGAGTCTCCAGGATCTTGCCATTCATGATATATATAAGCTTGGCCACACCAATGCAATGTGGTGCAAGGAGCATAGCATAGCAACACACACACACACACAGAGAGAGAGAGAGAGAGAGAGAGAGAGAGAGAGATGGCACAAGTCTGGTGATGACACTAGTAGGTTGGAGCTGGGTGTTCCTTTTCTCATTGCAGATGACATTGTTGCCTATGGCTGCCACGAGCAGCAGCGTGGCTTCCGGGGTGACATTGGCAAAACCTGGCTGCCAAGACAGGTGTGGCAATCTCCCATCCCTTACCCTTTCGGCATCGGCCCTGCAGGTTGTTATCGTGCTGCTGAGTTCCAGGTTGCATGCGTTGACGGCCGCACTTATCTGCAACAAGGCAGCAGCACCGTAGTCATTGCAAGCATCAATCTGCTGGAAGCACAGCTCCGTATCTACTTTCCCCTCATCTGGATGTGCTACGACCAGAATGGCTCCAATGGATCTCAGTCTCTTGAACTCACCGCACTTCCACCTCTCTTTGCAACATCCACCAAGAACAAGATCACTGCCGTTGGATGCAACACCCTTGCCACCCTGGAGAGATTCTATTATAACCATACAGCTGCAACTGGCTGCTTGTCCATGTGCCAGGACAGGCAAAGTGTCGACAATACAGGCCAGTGCTCTGGCATGGGTTGCTGCCAGATGGGCCTTGCACCAAACCGGTTTAATTACAATATACATTTCCTAAGACTTGATGCCAGGTTCAACAATTCTATGGTTGCTGAATTCAATCCATGCGGCTACAGCTTTGTTGTTGAGAAAGGCGGGTACAAATTCAATGCCTCTGACCTGGAGGGTCACAATATGAAGATCAAGTACAAGGATGGATTCCCTGTTGTGATGGACTGGGTTGTGGGACTAGAAGCATGTGACAAAGCAATGAACGGAACATCGTATGCTTGCCGTAGCAGGAACAGTCAATGCATCAACTCACCAAATTTTGTTGGTGCTGGATATCTCTGCAATTGCTCTGATGGCTACACGGGAAGAAGGGTGCCTAGGTGAGCAAATACTCATAAACTTAATTTCTTGACTGAATGTTCTGAATTTGGTACGTGCACCAATGATTTTCATCACAATTTTTCACATTTTTTCTGCATCGTTGGCAGATATAGACGAGTGCAAACTTCCAGACCAGTATCCCTGCCACGGAATCTGCAGTAACACACAAGGGGGCTATAATTGTTTGTGCAGTCCAGAAACTCACAGCGAGGATCCGAAGAGCAAACCCTGTCATCCAAATCCACGTTCAAAAACTAAGATGATCATAGGTAAACAAATTGTTTCTGTGTTTGAAATATTGAACTACCTCGTAAACCTCTGCTAGCTAGAGTAGCTTGTGTAAATTCGATATTTGTTACTTCATTCCATGGATGGTATTATACCTTAACACTTCTATAAAGCATAATAAACAGCGCGGCAGCAGTCAAAATTTTAGTTTATATGAAATGTACCATAAACAAAGCTTTTCTTCCCGCTGAGTGTCTAAAGTCTAAATTCTGCTAGTAGAATTCTGGGAATAATTTTGTGTCTTTTAGGATCCACACACCATTTATTTATAGTGCCAAAGTTTACAATCTAACTCTAATACAACTCTTAACTCGCACACGACTTGGACTCTTATTAAACCCTAATACTAGTTCTCCAACACCCCCGTCAAGATGAACATGAGATAACAATCATGACCATCTTATTACATATAGTAATATCATTACTAGATTTTACCAAATCTACCATCGACTCTATAACTAATACCACAAAAAATAATTGCTCACCACCAATATTACCAGGGACATCACGAAATCCATATCTACCATCTACCAGCAGCCTTGACCTCAACCTCCTCCTCTACCCACATGCCCCAGCCACCCCCGACCTCCACCACCTCTGCCCACATGCCCTCAATCTCGGCCTCCACCATCTCTACCTCTGTCATAGCTCATTACGCCTGACTCCAGTCCTAATCCTCTTCCGGGCCTCTTCAGCAACACTATCTCTGACGTCCATACCAACACCACCGCACGACACCAATACTATCATTGTCGTCGCCGCTCAACATGGCCTCCACCACCGCACGACACCAATACCATCATCACGCCATGAAAGCCAGAAATTTAGCCGATGGGTTCACCATTATCTGTTGGGTTTAGATGGTGTCATTGCTTGTTTATAAGTGTCATTTATTATCTCTAAAGAGAATTTGTACTAGGCTTAGCAAGAAGTCATTGGGGTCATATGACCCCAATGCTTACATGCTAGATCCGCCATCGATCGCTCATTGCTCGACATAGCCTCAACTGGAGCTACCACCAACTCATGCTTCGTCATCACCATCATCAAGCTCATCACCGCCATTGAACATCAACATCCCCTACCAGTACCAACACTAACTCCACGAGCACTTTCGCTACCAACTCCAACGTCAACATCATCTACGAGACCGCCACCAATTCCACTATTAGCACAACCACCAAAGCCATCGCCTGAACAGTCTTCTCCCCCTATTTTAGAACCTCTATGTTTACCCTAAAACTTTTCTCTTATCTCTCTCTCCTTCCCTTCTCAAATCCTTCTCCTCTCTCTCCCCTCACCGAGCACAAGCCTCCTCCTCCTCGCCTTCATATCCTCCTTTCGCCCCAGGCCCGCCGCTACTACTCCCATCGGAGCTCCTCCACATCCAGATCAAAACTCCACTGGGTGTGATCTCCTCGGCCACTCGCGCGAAATAGACGACTTTGCCACCAGATCTGCATCTCCACCTTTTTCTCTCTTTTTCTTTCCTTTTTCTCCTTTCTTATATTTCTTTTTCCTTTTCTTATTTTCCTTCCTCCCCCACGCTTCCTCCCTCTCTCTCTTCTTCTCCAATCTCCCCTTTTCCTCTCACCTCCCCTCCTAGGACCAAGCCCGGCCAGATCCGGACGAGGGTTGATGGATCCCGCCGCCGGTCAGCGTGTGCCCCTACTAGCGTGTGCCCCCACCCTAGTGGTCTCCTCGGGCTCTACCTCCATGCTACCCCTCTCCACCGATGATACCACACATCTTAGAGAAACCCTAATTCATGTCAAAATGTGTCCCGGTCTTTCACGGTACAGTTCTTGTTCAGCAGCTCCTTTCTCGATCTTTCACTTGGACGAAAAAAACAGCAACAATTCCTTGGTTTGGTTGGTACGTACCAGACCCTAGATCTTCCCTTGGCTTGACGTCCATCAAATCAGCAGCCCTTCTCCCTTCTTGACACGCTAGCAAAGGATGAGTGTGTGTATGTGTGCAACACCCTCATGCCTAGCTTTCCTTTCCTTAACTCCAATATTCACCAACCACAGCAACAATCTTCTCCACACCAACCTGATCAGCAGCCAGTTTGATCTCTTGTGGTCCAACCAAGGAGCAGCACTTCAGTTGTCTTTCAAGATATCAACAAAATCTCCACCGAGCAATCAACAGTTGGTAGTAGATGAATCACCCAACACCTCCAGCAGCTTTTCCTTTGATCCGGAGAAGAATCGAAGGAAGTACAGCAATTTGGCCAGCACTACGGCATGCAAAAGCCCTAGTAAAGATTCCTCACCCGAGCAGTCGAACAAAGAAGAAGATCAACAGATCGGCACGTAAATTACTTCTCCAGAACAAACCCACGATGCTATCAATGGAAAAACATTAGCTAGATTGGTTTCCACAACAGCGAATAAATCATCTTGGTCGCCATAAATAGTGTTTTCTGGTATTTTCCTCAAAGCAAAAACTCTTCTTTACATGACCGACGCCCCTGGCTATTTATACAGCCATACTCACACACACCTGTGGTTGCGGGGGATCACGCGCTACGAGACAACGGCGGCCAGCGAATCGACTGAGGAGCTGTGGCGGCGACGGTTCTAAGGTAAGGGTTTTGCTCGGGTTAGGGGTTAGGATGGATTGGCTCCGATACTACATATAATTTTGGGAATAATTGTGCATCCTTTGGAACCCCAATACCATTTATTTATAGTGCTAAAGTTTACAATCCAACTCTAACACAACTCTCGACTAACACACGACTTAGACTCTTATTAAACCCTAATACTAATTCTCCGACACTACGTTACTTCTTTTCTTTTTCCAATTGCAAGACTTCACCTAGTCCTAATCTATGCACGCAGTTAAAGTAAGATTCAATAAGCAAGCATTAATTGTTTGAAAGCCAGGATATCCAAGTGCCAATAACAATAATCTAACATGTAGACCGAGTTGTATTATAAAATTAGCTAAAAATTCCGTGCAATCCAATTACAGTGGCATAAGATTTTAACTAAAATATTATGACTACTCACCACATTATCTTATCTTTAAATTTATTTTAGATTTTATAGTTATGGCATGTTTAGAACTGATTTTTGTGCAAACTACATAGGGCAGGTAAGCTTACTAAGGAATGAAATTTTGTCTAATTTCAAATTTTCAAATGGCATGTATCAAATTAGCTCTTCATAAAATACACATGTAGCATGAATAAGTAAGGGTCTGCTACGATCTTCACACAAAAAGATGTGTACAGAACTACAGACTTTGTAAATGTCATCACTGCGGGAGTGTCGGACCCGGATTCTGAGAATCCAAATCCTCTGTGAATCACTGTGCTATTCCCTGGATCAGTAGCTAGCACTTCACAGTACACATTGCTGATTCATTCATACAAGGCGTGGACTAAAACAAATATATTACAGCACATGGTAACATAGACCTCATCGGGTCGAGTTTACAAAAGGGCCGCACAAGGCCAAATATAATACATTACAAAAGAACGACCAAGTCTCTGGCGGAAGCAAAAGGGAAGGTAGGGCTCATCTCACATGAACAAGCGGGGGGTGTCTCAGGTCTGCAGATATTAACCAAGAAATTTGGATAATATCGGTTGTCTTGTGAGTACGAGTCTACTTAGATCTGGGCGAGATCTAAACTACGAAACTATCCTACTCCTCGTCATATCCTTGTCCATCGTCTTTGGGTCCATCGTAGTAGGCATAGTCTCCTTCATCTTCATTATCTGAAGGGTGGGGGAGAGAAGCGAGGATGAGCACTACTACCGTGCTCGCGAGCCAACACACAAATGCAATTATATATATGCAAGGCTTAACAAGGATGGCTCGGGTTCTTTTATTTGCGAAAGCAAGTTTTGCAATACTATAATTACAAAGCCTCTGACTTAGCATTTTTAACAAATTGCAATTTTATAAAGAGAGTAATGTGCAATAATTATTTCAGCAGAGGTTACCTCCACCTTCATGCTTAATTTTTATTATGGTTACATCCACCAATATTATCACCATCGGGTACATCCACCCAGATAAACAAATTCAGGCTAGGTGAGCCCGCCACAATTTTATACCACCCACAAGGTTTTGAAATAGAACTAACTCAAGTTAAGTTCCCATGTCCGCCTTTTGACCGTAGGCACTACTTTTTAAACAGATTTATTACTCTGCAGAGATAGCACACTTTACCCACAAGAGACAATTAACTCATTGCCCTACACAATTCCTTAGATGTGTAGTCGAGAGGTTGTCACAATAACGTTCGACTTATCTTGCCCTTACGTCATTTCGCACATATAGGGTTACGCCCATAGTGTTGGCGGGATGTTTTACCTCGGATCGGTATAGCGGTGCTATACCTCGGCCGACCGCAAAACGTCACCCTCCTCTCGGTGTCCCATTCAAGCGGAATAAATCCCTTGGCTCCCCATTTATCCGCCCAAATGAAATGGCATCCAAGGTTCAATAAACCTACTAAGCTAAGTCATAAGTTTTTACGCAACTTGTGGTTGTACTTGTTTAACACGGAGGTCGTGACCCGATTAAGTCCTTAGGGTTATCTGGTGCATTCCACAATCCAACCATTCTCGTGCTCCTGAGCACCAATCCGCCTCACCATCCGCCCGAGATAGAGCTAGCATTTTAGGGTTTTTGAGAAGTAAACCAAACTAGTTTCTCGCTTTAGTCATTGGACCACCAATGACTACCCAAAACATTTATTTTTGAAGACATGATGACTAGGGTATTTTAATACCCCGGTACTTGGGCAAGGTTAGCATGTCGCCCAAGTACGACCTATAACTAGTATTACCATAGTATTACTAGGGTGACAAAGGATATTGGATTCAAGTTGACATGGATGGCATATTAATTATTTAAACAACAAGTAGGTAATTAACTACCTTAAGCTTTAACATATCTTTGATAAAAACTAAAGCATGCGATTTATTAATTTAAAAGAATTAATTTACATAAAATGTAGGAGCAACATGGTCAAAGTATTGACTCGCCTTGGTTAGAGGCAAGATGATCGTGATATTCTTGGTCTTGATCGACTTGAGGATCTCCTGCGTCTTGAATCCTAAGCAGGCGATTCTGGGAAAAAGCACAACGCAAAGAGAGCAAGTAAATACAAATGAATACACAAATAAACTCCAAATTAATCAAGGCCTATGCCATTAGCAAGGTCTCGACTTAACGAGTTTTAGAAATTTAGTTTGCAATTTTGGAGCTATAACGGAGAGATACTGAATTCTGAAGCTTAAACGGAAAGAAAAAGGAGGAGAAAAGGGTCATGGTCACAGGCAGTGCAGACTCGGTCCCACGCAGGGCGGCTCGGGTGTGGCTCGGGTGCACGCCACAAGATGCCTTGGACCACCGGGCGATCCTGAGAGGAGGTGGCAGGCTGCTCAATGGTCGCGGGGCCCACATGGCGATTAAACAGGGAGAAGACCCTATGACAGTGGGGCCCACGCCAAAAAATAAAACTCAACACCCTTTTCCTCTCCCGATTCTTGAGCGAGGAGGCGCAGGGACGCCTCGGCCGGCCAAGGCGAGGCAGGGCGGGGAGGCGAGGGAAGGCCCGCAGAGGGCGGCGGGGGTCGCCAGAGGAGGCGGCCTGGGAGGTGGCGGCGGGGGAGGGAGAAGCGGCGCAGAGGGGAAGAAAGGCGGCGGGGCTCTCGTTTTGGCCAGAATGGCGACGCAGAGGTGGAGCTGGCAAGCAGCAGACCAGTGAGGTGAGGGGGGTGGGAGGAGTGCTCAGGAGGCTCGGGATGATCGGTGCGGTTCACGACGGCCGGGAGCGGAGAAGACGAGGCGCTGTGGGAGGAGAGGCCTCTGGCAGCGAGGAGGAGAAGGAGGTGGGGAAACGGGCTCCTCGGACTCTGAGGCTCGTGGTAGCAAGTGATTCTGCATGGCGAGGCGCCACAAGGTGCGAGTGCGGCCTGGGCGGCGAAGAGGGAGCTCGCGATTTTGAGGTATGTTTTCTTCTGAGGTCAAGGGGCGGCAGGGGAGCTCTGGGAGGAAGGGGACTAAATAGGGCCAAGGGTGCGGGAGATGGCAACGGGTGGAGCTCAGTCAAGGGCGAGGACGAGCGCGCGCGATCTTTGCGTCCGGCATGGGCGCGCGGAGCGGTCAGTGAGGACGGAGTTGGTGATGACCGAGCGCCGACGGTGTCTTCTGGAGCCGACGCAGCGCCGGGCGAAGCGTCTGGCTCGACTTCTTGACGAGGGCAACGAGGAGGCGGTCTTGACACGGGCTGTGCACGGAGGGCCTCGAAATCACCGGGTGGAGTCTGAGGAGCAGCGAGCAGCGAAGGGAAGCGGTCAATGCGCGGAGCTCCGGAGTCAAGCCGCAGAGAGCAGAGGAATGGGCGCGGCTCGAGCGATGGTTGGCCTTGAGCGGGCAGAAAAGATGGGGCGCAGCACGGCAAAGTGAGCCGACGGGAGATGGGCGAAGGCCGCCATTCTTGGTCTTGGGGAGGTTTAGTATTCTCTCTGCTGTGACCAAGCTTGACCAGGGAGGAGGACTTGGCGTATGAGGGGAGCAGAGGGAGCAGTGTGACCGACTGGGGGGAGAGAAGGAGACCACTGGCTGCTTCTTCTTCATCGGAGAGAACAATGAGGGAGGAGAGAAGAAGAGGAAGGCCGGGCCAATGAGGCGGGCCAAGGTGGCTGGCCGAGAGAGGAAGTGGGCCGAGCCCGAGGTAGAGGCGAAGTCCACAGAAGTTGGCAGAAGGTTCAAGCGGAGGAGAAATCCCGATCATGAAATTAATTTCAAACGCTACAAGCAATGCATTTGAAACTCAAACCGAGGAAGAACGGGGGTTTTCGAAAATAGGATTTAGTTGAATTACGGCGAAGAACGGAACGAAATCATTTACTATTTAGCCGTCCGAAACAGACGTTACAAATCCTACCCACCTTAAATGAATCTCGACCGAGATTCGAAATGATCTGGCGAGGAACGGGTAGTCTTGCTTGATTGATCTTGGCGTTCCCGGTGGCTTCCTTGGCGGTGTGGTGACTCCTTTGGACTTTGCAAAGGCGGATGACTTGACGTCTTGTTAAGCTTCTCGATGGCGTCGAGGATCTTGATTGGATGCTCGGGATAAGTCGATCTTCTTTGAAGGCGATGGCTTCAACAGCGTCTGCTCTTGTGTACTCTGAGACATTTCTTGAGCCGGGAGGCGTGAAACACATTGTGAACCGACAAATTCTCCGTAGCTCTAAGCGGTAGGCAACTTCTCCACGCTTGGCGGTGATGGGGAATGGGCCTATATATCTTGGGGCAAGCTTGCCTTTAACCTTGAATCTTGAGTTCCACGGCGGTGACACCTTAAGGTACACGGCATCTCCAACTTCAAAGGTTAACTTTCTTGACGGTTGTCGGCATAACTCTTTGTCTCGATCGAGCCGCAGGAGGCGATCTCGGATCGATCGAACTTTCTCTTGACTTGCTTGAGAGTATCTGTCCAAGATATATCCTTCACCGGATTCTCACCAATGTAGAGGGTTCTGCATTTTCTTCCATAAAGTGCTTCAAACGGTGACATTTTCGACTTGGTCGGTAGCTATTATTGTATGCAAACTCGGCATACCAGAGACACTTTTCCCAATCTACTAGAACTCAAAGCACAAGCTCGAAGCATGTCTTCGAGAATTTGGTTTGTCCTTCTGTCGACCATCGATCTGCGGATGGTAAGTCATGCTAAAATCGAGGTGTGTTCCAAGGGCATCATGCAAACTAGCCCAAATCACGAGGTGAATTGGGGTCCTCGATCGGAGACTATCCTCTTGGGTACTCCGTGTAAACACAATCTGAGCCATATATAACTCGGCTAGCTTGTCTCCCTTATAAGTTGTCTTCCTTTGGGATGAAATGGGCTACTTTGGTCATCTATCAACTATAACCCATATTGAGTCACAACCGGACTTGGTTGAGGTAGACCGATAATGAAATCCATTCCAATCTCTTCCCATTTCCATCGAGGACTTGCGGGGTTGAAGCAATCCTGGCGGCTTCGATGTTAAACTTTGATTCGCCGACATACATCACAACGACATACTCGGCGATATCTCTCTTCATGCGTGCCACCAATACAAAATTTTCATGTCTTGATACATCTTGGTGCTACCTGGTGCGAGGTATCTGTTGGTGTGGGCTTCTTTCGAATTAAGTCCTTGAGTTCCTACGGTGGGGAACAAAGAGACGCTTCCCATACCATAGGATTCCTTGCGATCTTCAATCATCTTGGGGGCTTTTCCTTTTGCCATGAGATGTTTGAACCTCTCGACTCAGAGTGTCCTTGTTGAGCGGTCTTGATCTGCTCTTCTAACGTTGGATGTGCTTCCATAGCATCTGCGATGCCTTGTTCTATCAAACACGGGTTGAGGGCTTCAAATTCCTTATAAAGCTCGGGTTGATGTTCTTGAATCATAACATTATCTAGAAGATGACTTACGGCTTAATGCATCAAGAACTACATTAGCCTTTCCGGATGATAATGGACATCAAATTGTAATCCTTTATTAACTCTAACCATCTTCTTTGCCGGAGGTTGAGATCGATTGAGTGAATATGTATTTGAGACTCTTGTGGTCCGTATACATATCACAATGATTTCAATCAAATAATGTCGCCAAATTTTGAGGCGTGCACTCTGCTTGCTAATTCCAAGTCATGAGTTGGATAGTTGTCTTCATGAGGACGGAGTCATGCGGATGCATAGGCTACAACTTTTCCTCCTTGCATAAGCACGCAACCAAGACCTTGGCGCGATGCATCACGATGAACTTCAAAGTCTTGATGAATGTCCGCGGGGTCAACACCGGTCGCAAGTTAACTTCTTCTTCAATTCTTTAAAACTCTTCTCACAAGCATCCGTCCATTCATACTTCTTTTCTTTCTTAAGCAAGTGGGTCATCGGCTTGGAAAGCTTGGAGAATCCTTCTATGAAGCGTCTGTAGTATCCGGCTAAACCGAGAAAGCTACGGACTTCTGTCACTGATGTAGGTTGTTTCCAATCCATCACAGCTTCTACCTTGGCTGGATCAACCGCTATTCCTCCTGCGGATACAATATGTCCGAGGAAACTGATTTCTTTAAGCCAAAATTCACATTTACTGTACTTGGCATAGAGCTCATGCTCTTTTAGCTTTTCCAGGACCATTTGCAGATGTTCAGCATGCTCTTCATTGGTCTTGGAATAGATCAAGATGTCGTCTATGAACACGACCACAAACTTGTCGAGATATTCCATAAATACCTTGTTCATCGATTCATGAAGTAGGTTTGGGGCATTGGTCAAGCCAAGCGACATATTGTGAACTCATACAAACCATACCGAGTGGTGAAGGTCTGTCTTAGGAATGTCCTCGTTCGGATCTTGAGTTGATGGTATCCAGATCTTAAATCTATTTTGGAGAAAATGAAGCTCATCAAGCGATCAAATAGATCATCAATGCGGGGCAAGGGATACTTGTTCTTGATTGTCACCTCGTTGAGTGATCTGTAATCCACGCACAACTGGGCGGAACCATCTTTCTTCCTTACAAAAAAATGGCGAACCCGGGGAGAAGAACTAGGTCTAATGAATCCTTTCTCGTGTAAGTCTTCAAGTTGTGTCTTCAACTCTTCAAGTTAAATCGTGACCATTACAGATGGTCTCTTAGCAATTGGGGCATTCACGGCTTCAAATTGATCACAAACTCGATATCTCATCGCTGTGGCATGCACGCAATTCTTCAGGGAAGGCGTCGGGTAAGCTTGAACTACTGAGCGTTGTCTCTAAGGACAACTCTCCAAGGTGGTGGATTGTTCGATCCAAAGGAGAGCGATCCACACTAATCCTTATTGTGGTTTCGTGATCCTTGACAAGTACCACTTTTACATTGGCGCAATCTATCAATCCATGATATGCGGCCAACCAATCCATCCCTAGGATGATATCCGGTGTTTGGGATTCGGCACAAGAAGAGTAGCTAAGAATCGAGAATCCTCCAAAGCAATTTCTACTTTGGGACTAATCAAGTAGCATATAGGGTTCCCCCGGGTGATCTAAGTACCACGGGTTTCTTTAGCTTATAAGTCGGCAACTTAAGCCTTTCAACAAACTTTCTTGAAACAAAGGAGTGTGAAGCTCCAGAATCAAACAATACTTGTCTTGGTCTTGAATTAACAGAGAACGTACCCATCAAGACTCCTATGCCTCTTGTGCCTCCTCTGCGGTGACATGATTCACATTGCCACGGCTTTGTGTCGGGTAGACCTTGAAGCTTAGGAAGTCTGGTGACTCTTGCTCGGGCCGAGGTCCGACTTTGAACTGGGCGGCTCTGGGTTATTCTTTGGAGCGGGTTGCTTTGCGATGAGGGCACCGTTAGCAAAGTGACCCTTTCTCCTGATTGAAGCAATGGAGGTGTGTCTGGGGGGATTGTGATTCTTGGTTGTCCGTACGGCGAAGAGTGCGGAAACCACTGCCTTGAGAATGGGAGGCCGGAGCTGAGCTTTTCTGAGGCTGGGCTGCAGATGATCTGAAAGATGAACTGCCCTGGAAAGTTGACTTCTGGGGATAGTTTCCTTGGGGCTTCTGGAAGGGCATCTTCCTCTTGCGGCTAGTTTCTGCTAACTTATTCTCATTTTCTAGCAGTAGAGCCTTGTTGATCAACTGGTGGAAGTTGGCATAGTCATGGAGGATAAGCTTTCCACGCATGTCACCACGCATACCTTCCACAAAGCGGTCTATCTTTTCTTCTTCATCGGCTACGTCATTGGGGGCGTAGCGAGCAAGCTGGGTAAACTTAGTGACATACTCGTTGACCGTCATATGTCCTTGTTTGAGTTCAACTCATTCTTCTTCAATCTCATTGTCTTACTGGCACGGTTGGTCTGAAGGTGCTTTGAATTCCGCCGAGGAATTGGCCGCAAAATCGGTTCATCCCCATCAAACGTATACGCAACTTCTTCTACAACAATTGCAGGCTGAGGTTTCTTGGTTCTCCAGTCGTAGATGCTACGGCTTCTGCTTCTTCTTCTTCTTCTTCTTCTTCGGACTCTGGACTTTCCTTACCTCTGGCGGCAAGGTAATTCTCCCACCATCTTGGTGCAAGACCTTTTAGTTGGTGGGTGGCAAAGTCCACCATGTCTTTGTTGGAGCAACGAGCGAGTCGAAGCTTCTTTTCAATGTCCCTGAGCCAGTCTTCGGCTTCAAGAGGTTCGTCCGCTGCAGCAAAGGTGAGGGGCCTTGTCCTTAAGAAGTCAGCGAGCTTGGAATTGCGGCGTGCGAGTCTGTCTGTGATTGTTGAGCAAAGCTTGGAGAATTTGGGTCTGTTGGAACATCACTTGGGCCATTGTCGGATCTTTGGTGGTGGAGGGCGGTCTTGTCCTTGTCCACGACCACGGCCACGCCCTGACCTCTTCCTCGGCCGATGGCAAAGGCTCCACTGACGGCGGCGGCTCTTCTTGGCGGCATCTGAAGAAAAGATGAGACTTAGAACTAGGGAGAACCAAGGAAAAAAGGGTATATGAGGGTTTACTAGCCCTCTAAGGCACACACAAAAGAACCAAGCAGAAGATCGAACAGATACAATACAAAGCCTAGAATGGCTGCATTATATTAAGGGTTAAGTGTTACATGACTTCCATACAAAGCTTATCGCTAAGCTAAGTCATGACACAGATACACATCGTCTACAAAGGGAGAAACAAAAGTGCTTGCAACCCAAAAGATCGCCTAGCAAGCATCGCTAGCTATCCTAGCCTATCCTCGACTACTCCATCGAGGAACGGAGGCGGGAGCGGCTCGATGGCTCGGCGAACGAGAGTGACTCGAGCTAATGTCGCGGCCCGGGGAGCAGAACGGCGGGGCTGCGTCCACGCCGGACACCGGAAGGTCGTCGAAGGCGGCGGGCGTCGCCGACTCTTCTTGTGCCGCATCAACTGGTCTTGGAGTCCACGAGGCGGGAGGAGCCGGAGCTGAAGCTGTGCGAGCCGGGCGGTGCAAGTGGCTGGCTGCTGTGAGACGTGCTACCTCTGCAAGGGCGGCGTCTCTCTCCATCTTGATGATGTCTCTGTCCACGCCGATCTTTGTCTCTCCCACATGGCATCATGGTGGGCTTCATCGCTCGATCATGTTGGTGCGAAGGTGTCGGAGTGGGCCTCATTGTCGGTGAGAAGCATCCGGCCGCCGGATCTCGATGGTGTGGGAGTGGATGTTGTGAATCATCGCCGGGTCACCGCACTGTTGGGTCGGTAGGGCTCATCGTCGATGGCGACGAAGGACTCTGAGGAGCTCTCTCCATTGTAGAGACACGGGAAGAAGCGATCTGGCGACTCTTGCAGAGGACCTCGTGTATCGACACAAGCGGTGTGGCGACACGGCCGCATCTGGATAGCGTCGGAGGCTGCTGCGCGGGTGCCTCGGCAAAGAACACAGGTCGTGAACTCACGGTCTGGCATAGAGGAAAACCTCCATGTCCCAAGACTCGTGAGCCATAACCATCGTCTTCCGTCCCGGGAAGAGCGGAGGGCGGGGAAATTAAGCTGCATCGTGATCATGAAGGAGATCGATTTAAACCGCCTTCATTGACCCCATGAGAGCTATGGTCCCATGGGCTGCAGTGGGGAGAAGCCATCTACAAATTTTGAAACAAGAGAAAAGATTAGTAACACTTAATGAGATTAGAGATGAGTATGGAACTAGGAATGATGAGTAGAAGCAATAAATACTCTATATTTTTGGCAAACTTTTCTTAATTTTAAAAATAAGATCCAAGTCCTTAAGGCAACGACCAATCTAACTAAGACTCTACAGTCGTATGCTCGATACCAGCTCTGTCGGACCCGGATTACGAGAATCCAAATCCTCTGTGAATCAACGTGCTATTCACTGGATCGAGAGCTAGCACTTCACAAGACACATTGTTGATTCATTCATACAAGGCGTGGACTAAAACAAATATATTACAACACATGGTAACATAGACCTCATCGGGTCGAAGTTTACAAAAGGGCCGCACAAGGCCAAATATAATACATTACAAAAGAACGACCAAGTCTACAATGAAGCAAAAAGGGAAGGTAGGGCTCATCTCACACAGCAAGCGATCGGGTGTCTCAGGTCTGACAGATATTAACCAAGGGTCGGATAATATCGGTTGTCTTGTGAGTACCAACGAGTCTACTTAGACTGGGCGAGATCTAAACTCTGAAACTATCCTACTCCTCGTCATATCCTTGTCCATCGCCTTACGGTCCATCGTAGTAGGCATAGTCTCCTTCATCTTCATTATCTGAAGGGTGGGGAGAGAAGCGAGGATGAGCACTACTACTGTGCTTTCATGAGCCAACACACAAATGCAATTATATATATGCAAGGCTTAACAAGGATGGCTCGGGTTCTTTTATTTGCGAAGCAAGTTTTGCAATACTATAATTACAAAGCCTCGACTTAGCATTTTTAACAAATTGCAATTTTATAAAGAGAGTAATGTGCAATAATTATTTCAAAGAGAGGTTACCTCCACCTTCATGCTTAATTTTTTATTATGGTTACATCCACCAATATTATCACCAGCAGGGTACATCCACCGGGATAAACAAATTCAGGGCTAGGTGAGCCCGCCACAATTTTATACCACCCACAAGGTTTTGAAATAGAACTAACTCAAGTTAAGTTCCCATGTCCGCTTTTGACCAGTAGGCACACTGCTTAAAAGCAGCTTTATTACTCTGCAGAGATAGCACACTTTACCCACAAGAGACAATTAACTCATTGCCCTACACAATTCCTTAGATGTGTAGTCGAGAGGTTGTCACAATAACGCTTCGACTTATCTTGCCCCTTCGTCATTTCGCACATATAGGGTTACGCCCATAGTGTTGGCGGGATGTTTTACCTCGGCGGCGGTATAGCGGTGCTATACCTCGGCGACCGCAAACGTCACCCTCCTCTCGGTGTCCCATTCAAGCGGAATAAATCCCTTGGCTCCCCATTTATCCGCCCAAATAAATGGCATCCAAGGTTCAATAAACCTACTAAGCTAAGTCGCAAGTTTTTACGCAACTTGTGGTTGTACTTGTTTAACACGGAGGTCGTGACCCGATTAAGTCCTTAGGGTTATCTGGCGGTGCATTCCACAATCCAACCATTCTCGTGCTCCTGAGCACCAATCCGCCTCACCATCCGCCCAGATAGAGCTAGCATTTTAGGGTTTTTGAGAAGTAAACCAAACTAGTTTCTCGCTTTAGTCATTGGACCACCAATGACTACCCAAAATTTATTTTTGAAGACATGATGACTAGGGTATTTTAATACCCGGTACTTGAGCAAGGTTAGCATGTAAGCCTAAGTCGACCTATAACTAGTATTACCATAGTATTACTAGGGTGACAAAGGATATTGGATTCAAGTTGACATGGATGGCATATTAATTATTTAAACAACAAGTAGGTAATTAACTACCTTAAGCTTTAACATATCTTTGATAAAAAACTAAAGCATGCGATTTATTAATTTAAAAGAATTAATTTACATAAAATGTAGGAGCAACATGGTCAAAGTATTGACTCGCCTTGGTTAGAGGCAAGATGATCGTGATATTCTTGGTCTTGATCGACTTGAGGATCTCCGCCTTGAATCCTAAGCAGGCGATTTATGGGAAAAAGCACAACGGCAAAGAGAGCAAGTAAATACAAATGAATACACAAATAAACTCCAAATTAATCAAGGCCTATGCCATTAGCAAGGTCTCGACTTAACGAGTTTTTAGAAATTTAGTTTGCAATTTTGGAGCTATAACGGAGGAATACTGAATTCTGAAGCTTAAGCGGAAAGAAAAAGGAGGAGAAAAGAGTCATGGTCCACTTTAATAAGTGCACGACTCGGTCCACGCCTGAGGCGGCTCGGGTGTGTTTCGGTGCACGCCACAAGTGGCCTTGGCCCACCGGGCGATCCTGAGGGAGGTGGCAGTGCCACTGATGGTGCAGGGCCCACATGGCGATTAACAGGAAGACCCTATGACAGTGGGGCCACGCCAAAAAAAATAAAAACTCAACACCCTTTTCCTCTCCCGATTCTTGAGCGGAGGAGGCGAGGGGACGTCTTGCCGGCTCGGGCGAGGCGGCGGGAGGGAGGCGGCGGGAAGGCCGGCGAGGGGGCCGGTCGCCAGAGGGAGGCTGACCTGGGGAGGTGGCGGGCCGGGAGAAGCGCGCTGCAGAGGGAAGAAAGGGCGGCTCTCGTTTTTCCATGGCGCCAGTGGCGGCGACACTGAAGGTGGGCTGGCCTTGCACTGACCATGGGGAGAGGGTGTGGGAGGAGTGCTCCGGGAGGCTCGGGGATGATCGGTGCGGCTCGGCGACGGCGGCCGGGAGCGGAGAAGACGAGGCGCTCGGGAGGAGGCCTACGGCGACGAGGAGGGAGAAGGGAGGTGGGGAACGGGCTCCTCGGACTCTGGGCTCGTGGTACGCGTTGTCATGCAAGCGGGGCTCACCGAGGCGGCCAGCGTGGCGGCCTTGGCGGCCGAAGAGGGAGCTCGCGATTTTGAGGTATGTTTTCTTCCGAGGCGTCAAGGGGCGGCAGAGGCTCCCCAGGAGGAAGGGGACTAAATAGGGCCAAGGGTGCGGGAGATGGCAACGGGTGGAGCTCAGTCAAGGGCGAGGACGCAGCGGCGATCTTTGCGTCCGAGGCGGCATGGGCGCGAGAGCGGTGCAGCGAGGACGGAGTTAGTGATGACCGAAGCGCCGCGGGTGCTTCAGAGCCGACGCAGCGCCGGCGAAGGCGTCTGGCTCGACACTGGCGACGAGCGAGGCAACGTCTTGACCGACACGGGTCAGGCACGGAGGGCCTCGAAATCACCGGGTGGGTGCGGCGCCAGGAGAAGCGAAGAGCGAGGGAGCAGCGCGCCTGCGACGCTCCGGGTCAAGGGCGCAGAGAGCAGGAGGAATGGGCGCGCTCGAGCGATGGTTGGCGCAGGCAGCGAAAAGATGGGGGCGCCAGCAATGGGCAAAGTGAGCCGACGGGAGATGGGGCGAGCCGCCACCACTTCTTTGGTCTTGAGGAGGTTTATTGCTCTGCTGCTGCTTGACCGGCTTGACCAGGAGGAGGACTTAGCGTATGAGGAGCAGAGGGAGCAGCGGTGTGACCAGGGGGAGAGAAGGAGACCACCTGCTGCTGCTGCTGTCCCAGGGGAGAGGAACAGCAGGGGAGGAGAGAAGAAGAGGAAGGCCGGGCTGGGCTGGAGGCGGGCTGGGCAGGGCTGGCCCGAGAGAGGAAGTGGGCTGAGCCCGAGGTAGAGGCGAAGTCCAGCTTGAAGTTGGCCCGAAGGTTCAAACGGAGGAGAAATCCCCGAATCGCGAAATTCGAATTTCAAACGCTACAAGCAATGCATTTGAAACTCAAACCGAGGAAGAACGGGGGTTTTTGAAAATAGGATTTAGTTGAATTACGGCGAAGAACGGAACGAAATCATTTACTATTTAGCCGTCCGAAAACGGACGTTACAGGGAGCTTGTTTGTGGTGCAAGTGTATTAACCAAGTTATTAACTTTATGCATGATATATTGTGTGCATACAGGTTTAGCAGTTGGAATCGGAGGAGCTACAAGTATCTCTGTCATTACTCTAGTTATAGGTTATGCATCGCTTGCCAAAAAAATCCGACTAAGAAGAGAGGCAAAACAAAGGGAGAAATACTTCAAGCAGAATCATGGGGTATTGCTCCAGCAGCTAATTGTTTCACACCATGATGCAGCTGAACGGACAAAGATATTTAGCCTAAAAGAGCTGAAAAAAGCTACAGATAATTTTGATGAAATACGGATCCTTGGACACGGAGGTCATGCCATGGTCTACAAAGGAATACTATCAAATCTGTGTGTTGTTGCCGTAAAAGTACCTAAAATTATAGTTCAAACAGAAATAGACCAGTTCATAAATGAGGTGGCAATTCTTTCTCACATCAATCACAGAAACATTGTAAAGCTCTTCGGATGTTGCCTTGAGACTGAAGTTCCTCTGCTAGTCTACGAGTTCATACAAAATGGGAGCTTATATCATCATCTTCATGCCCCAAGTCAGCATTCATTGTCATGGAAAGACAGGTTGAGGATTGCCCTAGAAACTGCAAAAGCCATTGCGTACCTACACTCAGCCGCATCCATGTCTATATTTCATAGAGACATCAAGTCCTCCAACATACTACTTGATGACAATTTAACTGCAAAGGTATCGGATTTTGGAGCTTCACGATTTGTTCCAGTTGATCAGACAAGCATACAAACTTGCATCCAAGGAACATATGGATACCTTGACCCTGAGTACTATGATACTAGTCGCCTAACCGACAAGAGCGATGTCTATAGTTTTGGTGTGCTTCTTGTAGAGCTGCTAACAAGGGAGAATCCTACTTCCTATTCGAGGGCGTGTGAAGGCAGAAATCTGGTTGTGCAGTTCACATCCCTTGTGGTAGAGAACTGCATATTTGAAATCCTCGATAAGCAGATTGTTGAGGAAGGATGGACAGAAGAAGCAGAAGACGTTGCAACACTTGCAGAGGCGTGCTTGAGGTTAAAAGGGGAAGAGAGGCCCACAATGAGGCAGGTTGAGCTGAAGCTTGAAGCCGTGCATGGTTGGCACAACCAACTGCTGTGTTCTCCAATTGGGGAAGGAGGATTTGGAGCAAGTCAGAATACGCGCCACAATCCATTAACAGAGCCCAGGCAGAGCAGCACTTCTAGACAATACAGCTTGGAGGAGGAGCTGCTCTTGTCCCTGGAATACCGTAGCCGGTAGGACTTGTAATACTACTGTACTAATTGCTTTGTAAATGGCGACATGGGGATAAATAGGTAATCAGAAGAGAAGTAATTTTTATGGTCATGTAATCTGTAAATGCAGAGTAAAATCTGTCAGTGTGCGTGTAATCAAGTTCGAGATCGTAATGATGCCTTACAAGTATGAAAGAAGTGAGTGCACAAGTCTATGCATATATGCGACTCATGTTTGCGTGCTGAATGTATGAGCAACATAATATAATCAGTCGAGTGCAGTGATAACTGTTCAGTACTACTGATAAAAGAAATCCGTTTCAGCACGGACACAATTTAAAGCATATTGCTCGTATTACCATTAGAAACTTTTTATTACCATTAGAAACTAGTATTGAGCACTACATATATACATGCCACTATGTGAGCATCATAAATTTCTACATATGTAGATTTGACTTTTGAGGTGTCCCTAAGTCCCTTATCCTACTATAGCTCAAATCTGATTCGGAGTTGGAGATGGGCTACGATTTGTAAATTTGCACTTTTTGTGTACGTTAGGTTTTCTTTTTTATTTTGAGGAGACTGGATAACCCCAAGGGGTGTTAATCGGATCCAGGAATTCCAATCCAACCGAAAGCAAGGTTGAAGCACTTCGTTCAGAGGGTTGAAGGCTTAGCAACAACTTCTACGAGATCTCTTTTCCCTTTTGTTGTGGCTGCTTCGTCGCTGTTATCGGATTCTTTCTACGAGATCCGTACGCCATTCTTCATATGATTCACCCGTTTGCCGCATCTTACAACATTGGATTCGACCAAGGGTCGTAAGAACTGGTTTGATGACTAATATACCATAACAACTGAAATGTTGTCTGAATGTTATCTACTATCTCTGCTCATTAATAGGTAGCTGCGCTTGTGATGAAGTAACGATGCAGTACATTGAGAGCTATGCCTAATTGCCTATTAGCGTTAGCAATTAACTGATGGAAGCACACATATACATAGATAGTTTTAAGTAAACTGCATGTCTCCTTCTAGTAGTACTGGAAGAACTTGATGTATGTCAAGTTTACCTTTTAAGTTCTATGGAGTACTGCACTACTGCTATTGGTTTAATTGGTTAGGGGCATTTTGATGGCTTGTTCTATTATGTTCCTCAGTCACGCTGTGTTTATGGATTATAGTCAGACTTGTCCCTTTATCATGCATCATTCTTAGGTCTACTTAAAGACTCACTTGTGTAGTATATGCATGCACATGGTGCATATTTAATCAAACATTTCTGAAATTAAGAGTATTACATGTCCATAACAATATTATGAAGCTCATACATGTCCATAACTCAACAAAATCTGAAGCTCAACACTTATGAAATCTGAAGCTCATACATTTCAATTCTGGAGTTCATACATGTCCATAACTCAACAAAATCTAAAGCTCAACACTTATGAAAACTGAAGCTCATACATTTCAAGTGAGGATTCATTTGAGAGAACAATCCAGAATTCAGCATTCCCAGAATCATTTGTGGTCCTGATACTGTTAGTTGTTGATGTATTGGTGTTCTTGAATGATTTGTGCAAAATTCTGAGCAAGCATTCAGATTTAGTACCATTGCAAGCACCTGATACACATGACACATGGTAACAAGCATTCAAGCTATTGCAAACAGAATTTCATTGATTCTAATTCATGGAAATTCATTGATTGCCATTACAAAGTCACCTGATACATGCTAACAGGTTCTTTCATGCACAGGCACACACATGCAGTAAAAAAAGCAAGTACCTGCTGCTATAATTCCTACACTCATTCACAAATACAAGAATTAATCAAGGCTTGTGGTTACTCTGATTCACAACTACAAGCATGGCGCCGCTCGGAGACGGAGCGAGGCCGGCCCTGGAAGGCAGCGACGGAGCGACCTAGGGCAGCGGCATCGCGTAGGGAATAGAAGATGGCGACCGGGCGACTACCGTCGAGGCAGCCCCACGCCTGATGTCCTTGGCGACATCGCTGCCTTATGAGCTGCCGACCTGCGGGGATGGCGCCGAGTAGGGGGTGGAGCGAGCAGGGGCTTAGCGCAGGGGCGGTGGCGTGGGGTCTCAGGCGGCGGTGTAGGGGGCGTAAGGGGCTAGCGGGCGGGCGGCGAACCCTAGCGCTTCGAGCTGCAGCTCTGAACGGGATTGGAGACGACCGAGTGGAGTAGTGTCGGGGGAAAGAGGGCGAAAGAGGCGGGGGTGTTTTCGCAAAAGTGCCGGCGGGTGGAGGGAGGCTTGATCTGCACCGTTGCTTGCGCGAGGGAGGGCCAGGATTGCTTATGTCTATATGTGCATAGAATAGACTGCGTCCACCAGATATGCCGCCCACTATGTGAGCATCATAAATTTCTACATATGTAGATTTGACTTTTGAGGTGTCCCTAAGTCCCTTATCCTACTATAGCTCAAATCTGATTCGGAGTTGGAGATGGGCTACGATTTGTAAATTTGCACTTTTTGTGCACGTTAGGTTTTCTTTTTTATTTTGAGGAGATGGATAACCCCAAGGGTGTTAATCGGATCGAGAATTCCAATCAACCCAAAGCAAGGTTGAAGCGCTTCGCTCGAGAGGGTTGAAGGCTTAGCAACAACTTCTACGAGATCTCTTTTCCCTTTTGTTGTGGCTGCTTACGTCATTGTTATCGGATTCTTTCTACGAGATCCGTCGCCATTCTTCATATGATTCACCCGTTTGCGCATCTTACAACATTGGATCCGACCAAGGGTCGTAGAACTGGTTTGATGACTATTATACCATAACAATTGTTATCGGAGTCCTACCAAAAATCAAATAAAAACTTTGGTGACTCTCAAGCGGACACATCGTGATTCACATTGTATTGAGTATACCATCAATGTAATCAAATCCTTAATTTAATTTAATTCAATTCACCCAACATATACAAAGAAAGAGAGTGCTAAGATCGAACCTAGCAAGCAAAGCGATCGTGACCATGAGGGGACCATTCAGGCCGGATCCTCCGACGGCTGTCATCGGGCGCCCGATCTTACGACGACCGCCACCATCTCAACGCTCCGCTCTCCACTCCTCAAGCTATCGGCGAAACCCATGAGGCCATGAGTAGAAGAGTAAACGAAGGGAGAAGAAGGAAGAGAAGAAAAGGCGAAGGCCGAAGGGTTCGGCTCCCATGGCTCGTCCAAGGCCCAACTGTGACTCGGCTCTATCCATCCAAAGAAACAAAATGGGCTGGCCGTAGCTCCCCCGTCGAACACTTTTTTTTCAATTACGAGGGAGAGGCGACAAACACAGACACGGCACGCCAAGACCGCATACAAGCACACACAAGTACATCCCCTAGCACATGTTTATAATTGTATAGACCAAAGATACATTCACACTCTCATATAGCTCTTGTATAAGCGCAGACACGTGGTTTCACTCCCACGAAACGTATTTCTTTGTGTGTACGTAAAAATGAACACCAAGATTTGAATCTCGGTGCTCCCACGAGTCCACAACCGTCGAAAAGTTGTTGCTATTCTTTGCCTTGTGACATGTATGTGTGCCAAATCTGCTACCACAAAGTGATTGCAAAAAATCTAGTACATTTGTTTGGCAAATCAAAATTGGGGATTTCATAATTTGCTATTATGAGATAGATGGATTTCGTGATTTATCCCCATGTGTGTAGATATATGGGTCCGTAAAGTTGTTCTTGATCTTTGCCTTGTAACTTTGTATGTGTGCCAAATCTGCTACCACAAAGTGATTGCAAAAAATCTAGTACACTTTGCTTTGGCAAGTCAAAATTGGGAGATTTAATAATTTGCCATTATGAGATAGATGGATTTTAGGATTTATCAGACCCATATGTCATACACACATAGGGGGCAAATCTGAAATACATCAATTCACTACGACAAATTTCAATTGTTCCATCAAAATTATAGTTTTAACGAATTCTTTCTTTAACTAATTGCATGTCTTCCTATTTTGAAAGCAACAATATCTGTTTTTAACATGGTTTAGATTTGTAAACTAGGTACCAAACACGATAATTATTTGAAAGTGATTCCATCAAATAAGATTGTCATAACTCACCGCGATCCATGATAATTTTGAAAGAACCAGAGAACTACTTTAACGCTTTGTTGCCTCGAGATCGCCGCCACCTTCTTCCTATTTTATGCTCGAGTTCGGAATAAGTTCAACATTATCTTCTATGATTAGCATTTTGTTGCCTAGAGATTTTTAAAATTATCATGGTAGACGATCATGGTTGCACAAGTATGACTTTGCTTAGAAGTTGGAATCAATGGACCAATATGGGTTGCATGTTTGAGAAGACTCACTACTACGTGAAATGCTAATATCAACGCGTCGATCATAGGCGGTTCATCGAAACCGTCTGTATTAAACACAATCTAAGACGGTTTTTGTTTACCCACCGTCTGTGTTATTCTTCGCGCTAAAAACCGTATATGAAGAGGTCATATCACAGACGATTCATGTTTAAAACCGTCTGTGAAGTATCACAGACGGTTTTAAACATAAACCGTCTGTGATATGACCTCTTCACAGATGGTTTTTGTTGAAAACCGTCCGTGATAATTAACTCATCACAGACGGTGCAGTGTACATATATAGCTCCCCAACAGAGTCTTCTTGATCTCCATCTCTGGCGCTACGGTAACCGCGGGAGATCTCCAAGCCTAGTGAGTCCATCGCCACTCCGTGCGGTTTGAGTATCGCCTCCTCACCTTGAGCCCTTCGTGTGGTCCATTTCATTATTGTCGCCGAGGAGCTTGCCGTCACCTCATTCACCGATCAACGATCACCGCCTTGGACCTTCCCCGACTTTATTGACACCTTCCTCGTGATCGAGGTGAGCTCTTTGAGCATAAGCATCCTTTAATTTAAGTAGTTTGAGACGTTTTGTTTGAAATCGTTAGTGAAGCCCATGGCGCCGCCACGGACATCACCGTCGGTTCGCCTCAGTGACCTTAGGGCTCCGAGCCACGACTATTAGCAATGCGATGTCACCCTAAGCCCAATTTGAGCTTCAAATCCTCTGCTTTTTAATCATTTAATTAATAAACTAACGAGTCTATGACATGTGGGACGCCATAGATTTTATAAATAAAATCATGAAATAAAAAATGAGTCAGCGACAAGTAGGGCCCACATGTAAGTTAATAAAATCCTAAAAATGAAAAAATGAAAAAATCCACCTTTAGTTCAGAGAAAAATACACTTTCTCTCGCTGGAAAGCGAATTAAGCCTCGTAAAATACGCTTTGAAGTCACTCTTTATTTATTTTCGGGGTTTTCAATACGAACCGTGTGATGGACCGAAGCTGGATGTACGCTAAGAACCATGTGAGTGAAGAGTACATTAATGGCTTGTGTGCTTTTACAAGAGCTGCCGAGTAGGATATGTTGAATAAGGGGGCGGAATATATGTATTGTCCATGCATTGACCGCGAGAATCAAGATGTTTAAGAACCGAGCGCAGATCGGCTAACACTTGAGTCGAAGGGTTTCAAAAGGGTTATACACGTTGGACCATCCACGGTGAAGAGCATATTATCTGAAGTCAACGATATCAATATGCTTGCGGATGATGTCGATTGTGGTTCCGATTCGGATAGACTGCACGATGACAATCTAGATCAGATGCTTCATGATGTAGAAGGGAACTACGATGAGAGAGTGTGTGTTCAATTCCGGGCCTTGATGGAGGACTTGGAGAAACCTTTGTTCCCGTGTACGCAAGCGGAATACACAAAGTTGTCATCCGTGCTTGAACCATCAAATTGAAGGTAAGCAATAGTTGGTCCGACAAGAGTTTCACAGTATCATTAGGTCTCTTAGCGGACATGCTTTCGGAGGGAAACGAGTTGCCCAAAACCACCTACAAAGCCAAGAAGGTTCTTTGTCCATTAGGAATGGAAGTAGAAAGAATGCATGCATGTCCGAACGACTGTATCCTCTACCGTAACGAGTATACAAACATACATGTATGTCCGGTGTGCAACGCATCCCGATACAAGCGTAAGAATCAATCTGATGACGACGAGGGAATCGAGGTGAAGAAAGGATCTCTGCTAAAGTGGCGTGGTATCTTCCTGTAATTCCTCGTTTGAAGCGGTTTTTTGCGGACCCAAAGAATGCAAATGCTGTATTGGCACTCAGAGTAGCGTAAGAATGACAGAAAACTAAGACACCTCACTGATTCCGTCCGGTGGAGAAACATCGATAGGAGGTTTGCGATTTCAAAAGTGAACCGAGGAATATAAGGTTTGGATTGAGTATGATGTAATGAATCCTTTCGGTAACATGAGCGGTCGACATAGCACTTGGCCCGTGACGCTCTGTATCTACAACCTTCCTCCTTGATTGTATATGAAGCGGAAGTATATTTTCTCATCAATACTTATCCAAGGGTCAAGCAACACAGGAATGATATTGATATGTACCTAGCACCATTGACGGAAGATCTAAAAATACTGTGGATTGAAGGGGTACAGGTATGGGATGCGTACAAACGAGAGAACTTCACTTTTCGTTCCTTGTTGTTCTACACCATAAATGATTATCCTACCCTTGCTAATCTGCTCGGCCGGAGTACAAAAGGGTCAAAGCCTGACTCCTTTGCTTAGATGATACCGAGAGTGTGTGGTCAATCACTCAAGAAAAGCGTGTACATCGTCATCGTAGGTTCCTTCGGATGGCTCGCCCATACCGCAGATGAAGAAACAATTTGATGGAGAGAAGGAGGACGATTCGGCTCCAAGGCATTTAAGCGGAAAGAGGTCTATGATATGGTTAAGGATTTAGATGTTGTGCTTGGAAATGGATGTAAATCGAGGACCCGTAAGAAGAACATGTGGAAGAAGAGATCAATATTTTGGGACTTACCTTATTGGGAGCACCTAGAAGTTCGCCAATCGTGCATCGACGCCATGCACGTAGAGAAGAATGTCATGTGACTTGATTGGTCTCTTACTGAACATTCGTGACAAAATAAAGGATGGTGTCAACGCACGGCTTGACTTGGTTGATATGGACATCAGATCTGAGTTAGCACCAACAAAGACCAATAAAGGACGAATGCACCTTCCCCCTGCTTGTTACACTCTATCCAAGGCCGAGAGAACTGAACTGTACCGGTGCTTGCATGGTGTGAAAGTTCCGTCCGGTTACTCCGCCAACATGAAGAAACTTGTTTCGATGGAAAATTTAAAGTTAATTGGCATGAAGTCTCATGATTGTCATATTCTGATGACACAAATGCTCCTTGTTGCAATTAGAAGTATTTTGCCGATCAAGGTCTGAGAGACAATCATGAGGCTGTGTTATTTCTTTAACACAATTGCTCAAAAGGTCATCGATTCCAAAGGACTAGATGCTCTGCAGGACGAGGTGGTGACGACTCTATGTGATCTTGAGATGTATTTCCCTCCGTCGTTTTTCGATATCATGGTCCATCTCATTGTTCACATTGTGAGGAGATAAAGATGTGCGGCCCGTGTTCCTCGTAGTATGTACCGTTGGAGAGGTTCATAGGAATTCTCAAGTCCTATGTACGGAATCGATCTCGTGGGAGGGCGGCATCATCGAAGGTTATGCAACCAAAGAGGTCATTGAGTTCTCATGGCGATTACATGGCTCGGTCGAACCAATAGGTGTGCATCGATCTCGCCATGAGGGAGGCTCGAGGTATCGGGACCATCGGAAGGAAAGCAATCACTCCGGATATGGATCGTATGCTCAAGCCCATTTCACGGTCTTGCAACACATGACTGAAGTGTCCTACATATCGACCAAAGACAAGGACGTGCTTACAGCATGAATCCGGCGTCCGGATGTTTGGATCACGAGACAACACAATGCATTTGAGCGGTTCAACCAATGGTTGAAGGAGTGACTCGCTAGGAGCTCGTCAAGTGATATGTTGACATGGTTGGCAAAAGGGCCAACATTTACAGTTGTAACATGACGAGGATACGACATAAATGGGTACACATTCTATACGCAGGTTCAGGATATAAAGAGCACTAACCAGAACAGCGGTGTTCGCATAGATGCATTTAGTACCGATGGGCTGAGGAGCTCCTACTATGGGCAAATATATGATATATGGGAGCTCGACTACGTGCTTTTCAAGATCCCCCTATTTCAGTGCCGTTTGGTCCATCTCCCACAGGTGAAGGTCGACAAGTACGGCGTCACTACCGTGGACCTCAAACGTGTCGGATACAAAGATGAACCATTCGTACTAGCTAACCAAGTTGTTCAAGTCTTCTATGTAACCGACCCAGCAAATAAGAAGCGCCACGTAGTTCTTCATGGAAAAATGAGGATTGTCGGAGTTGAGAATGTAGTGGACGAGGAAGAATACAATCAATTTGACAAGTTGCCTCCTTTCGGAAACGGTATAAGGGTCGAGGAAGAAGAACGTGACGAATCTAGCTACATACGCGTCGATCATCATGAAGGGATAATTTTTAAAGATTAATTGAACAATGTGTGTATATGTACGTTCTGATGAATGGTTAATTTTAGTTAATTGATTTGTACTGTGAAATGGATGTGATTGTTTCTGAAATGAATGTAAATTGGATGTATATACATGTACTTGTTGTGTTTTCTGCTTGTTTCAGAGAGCATGGCTAGCATTTCCTGAGGCTAGCCAATAAACAGAACTAGATTAACCAATACAAAATAATATTACAGACGGTTTGTAGATCAAAACGTCTGTGATTATATATCGCAGACAGTTGCTTGGTAAAAACCGTCTGTGATACATCATATATCACAGACGGTTGTTGATTGGAACCGTCTATGATACATTATATATCACATACGGTTGTTGATTGGAACCGTCTGTGATATATCACATATCACAGACGGTTCTACTTTAGAACCGTCTGTGCTATTATGTATCACAGACGGTTCTACTTTAGAACCGTATGTGATGTCCATCCCTATTTATATTCGGACTCTAGGGTTTGCCTGCGCCCCCGACGATCAAACGATTAAGTTTCTCAACTCCTTGCTCCCTCCTCCCCCAAGCCCATCGCCGTCGTCCTCGACGTCGCCTCCTCCTCGAGCCTGGCGCAACTCCTCCCCCGAGTCGTGCCGACTCTTGACCTTCAAATTTCGCCTCCTCCTCCCGAGCTCTCCAAGGCCCTCCCCGAGCCCGCCACCTCCTCCCTCCCCGAGCCCAGCGTGCCTCCCTTCGACGCCGCCGCCATCTTGCTCGATCTTGCTCCCTCGTCCTTCTTCTCCTCGACGCCCAAAGGTAACCAATGCCGAGTTGCCGACCCCGACGCCTTTCCTCACTCTTTCTATCAATAATCATGTCATGCCGTCATGTTTGTTTTAGGAATTTGTATTTGTTCTAGTCGATTATTCATATGGTATTTGTTTTGATCGACATCGCTACTAGAATATATTGCAATGTGGTATGGTGGGCTTGAGATGAATGCTCTGTGATGATCATAATAGTCTTGTCTTGAAATTGTTTTGATAATCGGGTTTGAACTTGAGCTCTAATTGGAATGCTTACTCTACATCGATAGCAATATCAAAATGTTAAATCTTAGCTTTATGCTTGATTTCATTTGTTCACATGATGTTTGTGTTGAGCATATTATTCCTTTTAAATGACTTGGAGGATTTACATGTCTATATCAATTATCCCAATTATTATTAATTGGTATGTATACCCATACACATAGAGATCAAATCTTATGATAATATGTTTATGCATGTCGAACTTCTATTTCTTATCAAGATGTTTTCCGCTCATTCTTCGTCATCACGCCTCATGTGTCCGATGATGCACCATCCTCTGGAATATCCAACCACGGTAGAAGAAGAGAATATCGAAAAGGCCATGGGCCGATATACCATCACGAGGTCGATCATCGGGACCCTATCCATCCTCGCCGAAAGCGAGTCCGCATTCCGAGAGAACAATCGGAATAGTTGCACGCAACGGGTTGACCAAAGTACATAAAGATGAGCTGCTGACGGATATTCTCAAATCGTTCGAGATCCCAGAACAACACCGGGACTCCGTGCGACGACACGCATTGCTACAGGCGTGCAAAAGCATGGAAGAACTTCAAGAGCACGCTTGTCAAGAATGTGAGACCCCAGAGTATTTAACCCGTAATACTTAGCCATCCACTTGACCCTAGTATCACAAACCAAATATCCTGCCCTCTAGAAAATGTATACATCCCGAAATGTCAGATACACACCCTTTTACAAAATCATGCATCAATTCCATACAAACATAGAAATGAAGCGCAAACTTTACAAAAGACATACATAATAGAGATTTTATTACAACAAGGCCAACCGCCACACAAGCTAAAACTTAAATAACAATGAAGCAAATATGCCATAAGATGGCGATAAACAAAAACCAACCGGTTTGCCATTACCCCACAAGGCAAATCGACAAGATCGCCACTAGTCGTCAAAGTGAAGTCCACTCACAAAGTTAATCCCTTGGGGATCAACCTCTTCCTCTGCAACAATTAAATTTAAGCGAGCAAATGAGTACAAAATGTACTCTTAAGATCGATGCAAGGGTATGAGACCTATACATATGCTACATGCAAGCTTATTTAAGTGGAGGAGGCTCTAGACTTATTTTCAGCATAAAGCAAGTTTTCATTTGCAATAATGTAATAAATTGAAGGCGGTTTTACAATCTGTTTTTAATGTTTAAATAACAAATGAGTAACAACATAATAACAAAAGACAAATGACAACAACAACTTGGAAGTGACTAACTCAATAGCCACCACAACAATAGCATGAATATCCATTCATACCACCCACATCAAGTTTTAATTAAAAGGTTATAGTCTAATTCTTGCGGAAATAACCAAGCTTGTCCATAACCTAGGGCGAGGCTATTGAATAGATTTAACCTGCGGGTGTACCAATATACCCACACGCTAGACCCTTTTAGCCACTAGATTAAGCACACTTCCTTTGGTATGCTTCAAGACGGCTAAATCCTCGAGACATTTTCAATGGATGATGCTAATTAAGAGTCGCGACAACCCAAAGGGTAGGATACACTGGCCCAGCCTAAGCAACTGCGGGTGCTCCCAATCCCTATAAAAACATTCTAACCACCATTGACTCATAATTAACACCCCCAAAGTACTTAGTCAAGAGAGGTCCCATATCCCCCTCGTGTGGTTAGCACGCAAAAGTGCTTGGATCAATGGCGCAAGTAATTCGGTCCTTGTTGACTTAGGCACCTTTCCATTCACACCCAACAATCACACCAACATCCATTGTGCCCAAGTCTAAATCATTTTCATTTTCGGTTTTTGACTTTACAAAATTAACAAAGCACAAGTGCTAGACATAATGGAGTAATAATAATATTTGTGTGATCAAGGTCATCGACGTAAGTCGACAACCGCCCAATTCTACCGGTAGCTAAGCATTCTAAGCATGACAATCGTAAAGACAATAAAAGAGCATAATTAGATCACGGGCTCTAATTCACCAATATATTATTAACCTATGGTTTGTGGCGAGGATAACAATTTAAGGGCAACCATGCAATAGGAATAGCTACCTCTAATCGATAAAATTACTTTGACACAAAAGCATGCATACATACAGGTTGTAAACAAAGTATTAGACTTTAAAATATAATGGGATAGAATATGATCAAACTGCTTGCCTTTGCTTGCTGATAATCTGGACATTCTCACGAGCATCTCGATTGCGCTCTCGCATCATCATCATCTAACGATAAAACTGTCAAAGCGAAAAACAGCGAATAAACACCAAAACTCCAAAAATCTCCAAACAAATTATAAAATCTACAGAAGCAAGATAATATTTTTAGATGAATTTAGAGACAAAAATTAGTCGATTTAGAGTTGAAACAAATTTGTTAAGAACTTTTGAAATTGAGGCTACGGCATAGGGTCTAACGTCTAACTGGAACAAGAACCTTCTAAGTACTGGAATTTAGTAAGGTCAAAAGACTACTTCGTCATAAGGTGATTTTCACTTTGGGAGCTCCTCTGCCTATAAATCCTATTTGAGGAAAAATGTTGTTACTTAACCTCCCTATTGAATTCAATCTACTACTAGAAGATAAAAACTCTCTTGACTAAAAAGACTCGAGAACAAAATTTAAGTATCTTTGTAAGAACAATGACATAATTCTATTGACAAAACTAGTACCTCTGGTCATTGCTCACACAACTCGCAAAGAAAGACAAAATTGATTGAACAACGATGCTATACTAAACTCCCTTCAACTCAACTCTCTAAAGCTAACTCAATTGATCGACTCAATTGATACTTTCAAAACCGGGTGTCACAAGGCGAGAGGTTAACAAAAGATTACACCGACAACCTAGTTCCCTCTGAGAAAACCTTCTCTCGCTCAAAACTTCACAAAAAGGGAGTTCATCGCTAATGACAACTAACCTCTTCCCAAAAGTTTTCAAAATGCCAACCCCATGAATGAGTGGCATCAAGTCGCATAAAAATGGTTGGCCTTCAAGTGGTTTCTCGACAAAAACTCATTACTTTCTCGATCTAGCACCTACAACAAAGACAACTTCCTAATTGAAATTAAGGCATTGCTAAACACTAAGTCCTGCTGAAATCACTTATCCAGCTACTAATTTGATTTGAGTAATCTAGCAGTTGGTCAAAAGGTCTAAAACATCTCAGATTGACTTGTTCTTCTTGGAGGCCCTACTTCTCGAGACAAAGAAAGAAGAAAGAAAAAAGGAGCACAGAGGAGCTCGAGTTTGATAGGGCGTGGCTCTGCTTGGCAATGAGGACACCGATGGGCCGACGCGGTGAAAACGGAATCCAGTCGAGTCGTGACCTCGGGGTGGAGGCGCCGAACTCGAGTGAGCTCAAAGCGAGCCGGTGGCGCAGCGTCACGGGCGAGGAGGAAGACCGGAGGCGACAGACTCGAGCGCTACTGCTTGGCCGAGGAGGCGGCGCTACGCCGAACTAGGGGCTAACGAAGATGAAGCCGCGGCGCAATGTGCGGAGGAGACGGGCCGACGCAGATCCGGCAGTGAGGCAACGAAGACGGAGCGAGCGGCGCCGAGGGGAGGAGGCTCAGATCCGTGGCAGGAGGCACTGTGGGGCTGCAGGCGGGGTGACGGCACCAGAGAGAAGCACTAGTAGGGCATGAGCACCGCCGGTCGAAGCCGGCGGCGAGCGGTTGCTGTGGGAAGACCGGCCGCTGGTGTATGAGCCGACGCGGCCAGGCGGCTGTAAGGCGGCGGCGCTCAAGGGCGCGGCGGCGGCGGTGCAGCAGGTGGCTCTTGCTCTCTCTGGGAGAAGAAAGGGGAATGGAGGGGGAAATGGAAAGGAGGGCAAGGCAAGCTGCCTAAGGGTGATGGGGCGGATGCGAAAGGTGGAGGCGGCATGGGCTGGAGTTGAGCGTGACCCGGGATGACGATGGCGACGCGCGTGACGCGAGGAGGGGCGGCATGGGATGGCGAGAGCAGGGCATGGGCGTGGAAACCGTGGGCGCTGGAGGAAACCGGGGCGCACGGCTGGCCAAACCAGTGCGCTGGCGCTCTCGGCCGCAGGGGGAAGAAGCATAGGCCGGCGGGCCCGGGTCGTCAGAGGAAGAGGGAGGAGGTGAACTGGCTCGCTTCAGCCAAAAAGGAGCGAGTTCGGTCGGATGAACAGTGCATTTTCAGATTTCCCAAAAAGGCTGAGGGGTTTTGGGGAATTTTAGATAGGGCAAAATAGCTCCGAAAATTAAGAAATTTTTAGGGAAGGCTGAAAATATAGTGAATATCATTCTGTAATTTTTCCAGGGTTTTTCATGTAATATATTTTTCTCCAAAATTAAATGTAGTCCCTACTTTTGTGGTTTGACTTTCAAATCTCTTCTTTGACCGATTGTTTTAAAATAGCAAATAATTTCTAAGAATTATGAAAGTTTATATGTGAGTCGATAAGATATTCCAGAATCTAGGAAAAATATTTCGAGCATTTGTTCAAAAGATTTTGTTTGTATTTTAAAATCCAATTCAAACTGAAAGCATGCCAATATACAAGAAACCAAACAACCTCCAATATTCAAAAAATCCAAACGAGCATATCAAAGTATATCAAATATAAATAACATATTACCAAATTTGAGTCCCACTATACTTCAAAAATAGAAATCGCTTAGTATTTACGAGCTATAGAAAATATATCTTCAAGTTTGAGATGGAGAAGGAGTATTGGGTTGCTAGGTTTCAATCTAGTCTTCAAAATCAAGGATTTTCTACATATGGTTTTATACCTACTCAACTAAGTTTTCAAACTCTTGACAAATTTTTATTTTGTTTGAAAATTTTTATTTCTAGGTTTTGAAAAACCAGTTGTAACCTATTTGCTTTGCAAAAAAAAGTTTTAAAAGGTCCAAAATTTCATAAATGCACAATAGATGCATAACTAATCCAACTTAGAGATTTTGGGCTATTACAAAGAACTACGTGGAGAAGAATCTGACGCCCTTCCACAAGTATCCGTTTTGGAAGAGTCCTAGGCCGAGTTTGTGATGAAGAAGGCGACAGATGAATTTAGGAGTGAAAGTGCGGCGCACACGGCCCTCTAGGCAAAAAACAAGTACCCCCATAGACTCGGCACCGCTGGGTATGCGGGTAAAATCCCGATATGGAGGGATCAGGACCAGCAGGCAAGCCATTCAAATGTCTCTCCGCCATTTCCCGAGGTCACTAATGTGCGCGCCCGACAGTGGTTATTTGGGAGGTTACGTGCCACCACCTGGGAAATCTCCTTTCCAAATCCTGCAGACCAGGAAGTGTCCTAGCGCTTGGTAAGATATCGAGCTACCTAGTTTGTAATTACTCTATAACTTTATAGGAAGTGAAATGACATGTCGGGCTATTGCGGTAACACCGAAAGTGCACAATCTTCCCAAGGCTCATTCCAGCAGATAGGGAGAGATATACTCTCCATGACCCTAGGAAACAATGAGCATCCCGTTACGAGAGGCGCCGTATTTATATTACATGGACAGAATGGTTCCAAGCGGACTCCGGATCATACCGGAGTAGGAAGAGAGCCAAAGCCGACCGCGATGCAAAGCTACGAGAGGAGATTCGTGAATCCCTCAAAGATGAGATCACTAAATCCATCGAGATGAGATCAATGATCGCGTCGGTCGCAAGCGGTTTGAGGAAACGATTAGGGAATTGCAAATCTCAAATCGCCATAAGCCCTCGCCTCTTGTGCTAGCCACTTCAAACTTCCGAGTAGTCACACGTCAAACCCTACCCCAATAGGCGTGCGAAGAGATTTCGTCGATGACATCCGGTAATAATTATTATCTCGGAATGCTCGATCCATTGATAGGCTGTTGGAGTAGCTAATTTTGTATTGTTATGTAGGCGCCTATGAAGTGCAAGCTCCAAGTGAGATATGCCTCTGTTGCCTAGATATTGCTTGGGGCCAGTGTATCCATCCGATGTCGAGGCTTTGGTGCACGGTGAAAATCTAGCGCCGGGTTTCGCAAAAGTGAATGTGGACGGTATTTGTGCCAATTTCGGGGCCGTCCCGCTGCATATTCTCCCAAACGACGAGATCATGACTCTAAAGCAAGCCGTTGGAACATTCATCCAGTGGCCCAAGGGGGACATCTGCCTGGAGCTACCTGCTTCGGTGTCAACTTCACGGGAATGTCCTGCAACAGTATCAAGTCCACGGGAGCTGACTTCACCTGAGCTACATGCACCGACGCGGCAAGGGCCCGGTGCATCAAATGCATCTACACCTCGTGCTCAGTCGACTCTTCTTAAGTCGACCTATACAAAGCGAGGCAGCAAGGGCAAATCGAAGACGGTTGACTCCTATTTTGATGTCCCCTTCTTGCCGTTGGCCCAAAAATTCGTGCTAAGCGAGCCGTTGGTCGAGAGGTTAGACAACCCTACCCTAAGATCCGGCTTGCACGATATTGCATACATGGTACATGGAATGAGCCAATAAGCTTTTGAATAATGACGCCGGGTGTCACCGCAAGTTCAAGGAGGATCATTTTAACCACATGCATCAAGACTGTGTCTTCACGGTGACCTTCGAGGACTTATTCGCTCTCTTCAACCTCAACGAGCTCGACGTCTCACTCATACGATCTTTGGACATCGTAAGTGTGTACAATCACGGCCAATGTTCGTAATACCGATAAATGTTATATATAACTCCTTACTTTTGTATATAGATACATGATGTCCGGTCGAAAGAAGGAATTCACCGTAGGTTTCCTTGACCCACATGTGGTCTCCGAGCAAACCATCAAGGCGAATGCAATATTCGTCGAGAATACGTTATAGAGTTTTTCCTAGCTCGCCGTAACAAGGAATACATACTTTTGCCCTACAACTAGGAGTAAGTGTTACACTACTGGCTATACTTGTTGATTTGTACTTTATAAACAACACGAACTTAGGTTTAATGACCATGCTAACATACCGTAGTTTCCATTGGATTCTAATTGTAATTATACCAAAACGGAAATGAGCAATATACCTAGATTCCCTAAAGAGTTCCACTCATAACTTCATAGTTATCCGGAATTTAATCAACATGTAAACACATTTCCTCCATAGAAACTCTATTGTAGTCTTTCCTTCCTTTGCAATGGCTAAAGCTAACTTCTTAGAGTCACGTAAGGTGTTCGACATGTTATATGCTAGAGGATGGAATTGCAGGGGAAGGTGGCTACAACACGATCTAACTTTCCCGGTACTCGCTAGCTAGCACACATTAATCCTATATAACACTTCATAGTAATACCTCTCGAACTAACCAATTCTATTTTTGTAAGGCCACCACCTGCCCACCGGTCATAACGTCTGTGGATACTATGTTTGCCACAACATGGAACTACTCATCGGTTCGCGATCATCAATGATCCTCGGGTTTGTCAATCTTGCAACAATTATTTCATATATACTTACCAATTTATATAAACACGAATTTAATCTTCCTAGTGACAGATTGCGACCATCGCCGAAACTACGTTGGAACAGAGCGAGCTCACAAAAGTTTGATCACACCTTACGTCATTCCTGAACAGTCAGATCATAAATCCAGATGGGAGTTTCCATAGTGTAGATTGAACTTGATTGGGATAGATTGAACTTAATGGTACATGTGTGTAAATGCACATTAATGGTTAATTTTAGTTAATTGATTTGTGAATTAGATGTGCTTGTTTCTGAAATGAATACAAATTTGATGTGCTTCTGAAATGAATGCAAATTGGATGTGCTTGTTTCAGAGGGCATGGCTAGCATTTCCTGAGGCTAGCCAATAAATGTAAATAGATTTAGCAATGCAAAAGAATATCACAAACGGTTTGTAGATGAAACCGTCTATGATAGTCGAAAATCACGCACGGTTTGTAGACTATCACAGACGCAGTGTGGCAATCTCACCATCCCTTACCCTTTCGGCATCGACCGCAGTTGTTATCGTGTTGGGTTCGAGGTTGCATGCGTTGAGGGTCGCACTTATCTCGCAACAAGCCGCTGAAAAACATAGTAGTCGAAAATCACGCATAGTTTGTAGACTATCACAGACGCAGTGTGGCAATCTCACCATCCCTTACCCTTTCGGCATCGATCCTGCAGGTTGTTATCGTGTTGGGTTCGAGGTTGCATGCGTTGAGGGCCGACTTATCTGCAACAAGCCAGCTGACAACATAGTCATTGCGGGCATCAATCTGTTGGAAGCACAGACCAGTATCTACTTTCCCCTCATCTGGATGTGCTACGGCGAGAATGGCTTCAATGGATCTCAATTTTATCGATCCACCGCATCCCTTCCACGTCTCTTTACAACATCCACCAAGAAGAACAGGATCACTGCCGTTGGATGCAACACCCTTGCCACAGTGGAGAGATTCGATGGTACGATATAGCTGCAATCGGTGCTTGTCCATATGCCAGACAGGCAAAGTGTCGACAATACAGCCGGTGCTCGCACGGGCCGCCGCCAGATAGACCTTGCACCAAACCTGTTTACTAACTATATCCCAAGACTTGATGCCGGTTCAACAATTCTATGATTGCTGACTTCAACCCATGCGGCTACTGACTTTATTGTTGAGAAAGGCATGTACAAATTCAATGCCTCGGACCGGAGGGTGACAATATGAAGATCAAGTACAAGGATGGATTCCCCGTGTGTTGAACGGGTTGTGGGACTAGATGCATGTGACAAAGCAATGATGAACGGAACATCGTATGCTTGCCGTAGCGAGAACAGCCAATGCATCAACTCACCAAATGTCCGTCTTTGGATATCTCTGCAATTGCTCGATGGCTACACGGGCAATCCTTACCGGAAGAAGGGTGCCTAGGTGAGCAAATACTCATAAACTTAATTTCTTGACTGAATGTTCGAATTTGGTACGTGCACCAATGATTTTCATCACAATTTTTCACCTCCTTTTTTCTGCGTCGTTGGCGAGATATAGACGAGTGCAAATTTCGCAGACCAGATCCCCGCCACGGAATCTGCAGTAACACACAAGGGGCTATAATTGTTCGTGCGGCCCAGGAACTCACAAATGAGGATCCGAAGTGCAAACCCTGTTATCCAAATCCACGTTCGAAACTAAGATGATCATTGGTAAACAAATTGTGTGTGTTTGAAATTTTGAACTACTTCAGAAACCTCTGCTAGCTAGAGTAGCTTGTGTAAATTCGATATTTGTTACTTCATTCCATGGATGGTATTATACCTTAACACTTCTATAAAGCATAATAAACAGCGCAAAGAGATCAAAATTTTAGTTTATATGCAATGTACCATAAACAAAGCTTTCTTCCCATTGAGTGTCTAAAGTCTAAATTCTACTGAATAGAATTCGAATAATTATGTGTCTCTTGGGATCCACACACTCTTTATTTATAGTGTCAAAGTTTACAATCCGACTTTAATATAGCTCTCAACTCACATACGACTTGAACTCTTATTAAACCCTAATACTAATTCTCTAAAACTCCCCCTTAAGATGAATATGAGATAACAATCATGATCATCTTGTTACATATTGCAATATCATTACTAGACTTTACCAAACCTACCATCAACTCCATAACTAATACCACAAAAAATAATTGCCCACCACCAATACTACCAAGGACGCCACCAAATCTATATCTACCATCTACCAGCAGCCTTAACCTCAACCTCCTGTACCCACATGCCCTGGCCACCCTCGGCCTCCACCACCTCTGCCCACACGCCCTCAGTTTCGGCCTCCACCACCTCTATCTCTGTCATAGCCCATTATGCCTGACTCCAGTCACAATCCTCTTTCGGACCTCTCCAGCAACACTATCTCTGACACACATACCAACTCCACCGCACGACACCAATACCATCATTGTCACCACCACTCAATATAGCCTCCACCACCGCACGACACCAATGCCATCACTATCGCCGCCACTCGACATAACCTCCACTGGAGCTACCACCAGCTCATGCTTCGTCATCACCATCATCAAGCTTATCACTGCCATCGAACATCAACATCCCCTACCAATAACAATACTAACTTCCCGAACACCTTCGCTACCAACTCCAACGTCAACATTATCTACGAGACCGCCACCAATTCCACTATTAGCACAGCCATCAATTCTACTATTAGCATAACCACCAAAGCCACCTTTGAGCAGTCTTCTCCCCTATGTTATAGCCTCTCTGCTTGCCCTGAAACTTTTCTCTTTTCTCTCTCCCCTTCCCTTTTCAAATCCTTCTCCTCTCCCCCCCCCCCCCCCCACCGAGCGCAAGCCTCCTCCTTTCGCCCTAGGCCCGCTACTACTCCTCCCGTCGGAGCTCCTCCACATCCGGATCAAAACTCCACCAGACGTGATCTCCTCGGCCACTCGCGCAAAATAGACGACTTTGCCACCGGTTCTACATCTTCACCTTTTTCTCTCTTTTTCTTTCCTTTTTCTCCTTTCTTATATTTCTTTTCCCTTTTCTTCTTTTCCTTCCTCCCGCACACTTCCTGTCTCTCTTCTTCACCAATCTCCCCTCTTCCTCTTACCTCCCCTCCCCGGACCAAGCCCGGTCAGATCCGGCGAGGTTGACGGATCCCGCCGCCGGTCAGCGCATGCCCCCACCCCAGTGGCCTTCTCGGGCTCTACCTCTATGCTACCCCTCTCCACCGATGATACGGCACAACTTAGAGAAACCCTAATTTGTGTCAAAATTTGTCCCGATCTTTCACGGTACAGTTCTTGTTCAGCAGCTTCTTTCTCGATCTTTCACTTGGACGAAATAAAACAGCAACAATTCCTTGGTTTGGTTGGTACATACCAGACCCTAGATCTTCCCTTGGCTTGACGTCCAGCAAATCAGCAGCCCTTCTCCCTTCTTGACACGCTAGCAAAGGATAGGAGTGTGTGTATGTGCGCAACACCCTCAGGCCTAGCTTTCCTTTCCTCGACTCCAGTCACCAACCGCAGCAACAATCTTCTCCACACCAACCTGATCAGCAGCTAGTTTGATCTCTCGTGATCCAACCAAGGAGCAGCACTTCAGTTGTCTTCCAAGAAATCAACAAAATCTCCACCGAGCAATCAACAGTTAGTAGTAGATGAATCACTAAACACCTCCAGCAGCTTTTCCTTTGATCCGGAGAAGAATCGAAGGAAGTAGGAATTTGGCCAGCACTACGGCATGCAAAAGCCCTAGTAAAGATTCCTCACCCGAGAGCACCTCAGCAGTCGAACAAAGAAGATCAACAGATCAGCAAGTAAATTACTTCTCCAAAACAAACCCACAATGCTATCAATGGAAAAACCTAGCTAGATTGGTTTCCACGACAGCGAATAAATCATCTTAGTCGCCATAAATAGTATTTTCTGGTATTTTCCTCAAAGCAAAAACTCTACTTTACATGATCGACGCCCCTTGCTATTTATACAGCCATACTCACGCACACCTGCACTTGACTCTGACTCAAAACTAAAAAAAAACCGCTCGACTCGACCTCATATTGGACTCGGACTCGGACTCGGTCTAACAGGAAACCACACGCAAGTGCACAACTCTAGCCCAAACAAAGAGCACTACATGCACTCGGCTGAATAAAGAGAGAGAAAAAAAGAAGCAAGAATTTGGAAAGAATCTGAACTAAATAAAAACTTGGATCGGTATTGAACCAATCCGTAGCCAAGTAGGATTGAACCAATAAAGAGAAAGGAGCGGTGGCGGCAGCGGTTCTAAGGTAAGGATTTTGCTCAGGTTAGGGTTTGGTATGGATTGGCTCTGATACCATATATAATTTCGGAAATAATTGTGTGTATCCCTTAGAACCCCACACCCTTTATTTATAGTACTAAAGTTTACAATTTGACTCTAACACAACTCTCGACTAGCATACGACTTGGACTCTTATTAAACCCTAATACTAATTCTCCAACACTACATTACTTGTTTCCTTTTTCCAATTGCAAGACTTCACTTAGTCCTAATCTATGCACGCAGTTAAAGTAAGATCCAATAAGCAAGCATTAATTGTTTGAAAGCCAGGGTATCCAAGTGCCAATAACAATAATCTAACATGTAGACCAAGTTGTATTATAAACTTAGCTAAAATTACGTGCAATCCAATAACAGTGGCATAAGATTTTAACTAAAATATTATGACTACTCACCACATTATCTTAATCTTTAAATTTATTGTAGATTTTTTAGTTATGGCATGTTTAGAACTGATTTTTGTGCAAACTACATAGGGGCAGGTAAGCTTACTAAGGAACGAAATTTTGTCTAATTTGAAATTTTCAAATGGCATGTATCAAATTGGCTCTTCATAAAATACACATGTAGCACGAATATCAATTGGCTAGTAAGGGTCTGCTACGATTTTCACACAAAAAGATGTGTACAGAACTACAGACTTTGTAAATGTCATCATTGCGGGAGCTTGTTTGTGGTGCAAGTGTATTAACCAAGTTATTAACTTTATGCATGATATATTGTGTGCATACAGGTTTAGCAGTTGGAATCGGAGTAGCTACAAGTATCTCTATCATTACTCTAGTTATAGGTTATGTGTCGTTTGCCAAAAAAATACGACTAAGAAGACAGGCAAAACAAAGGGAGAAATACTTCAAGCAGATTCATGGGGTATTGCTCCAGCAGCTAGTTGTTTCACACCACGATGCAGCTGAACGGACAAAGATATTTAGCATAAAAGAGCTGAAAAAAGCTACAGATAATTTTGATGAAATACGGATCCTAGGACACGGAGGTCATGGCATGGTCTACAAAGGAATACTATCAAATCTGTGTGTGGTTGCCATAAAAGTACCTAAAAGTATAGTTCAAACAGAAATAGACCAGTTCATAAATGAGGTGGCAATTCTTTCTCACATCAATCACAGAAACATTGTAAAGCTCTTCGGATGTTGCCTTGAGACTGAAGTTCCTCTGCTAGTCTACGAGTTCATACAAAATGGGAGCTTATATCATCATCTTCATGCCCCAAGTCAGCATTCATTGTCATGGAAAGACAGGTTGAGGATTGCCCTAGAAACTGCAAAAGCCATTGCCTACCTACACTCAGCCGCATCCATGTCTATATTTCATAGAGACATCAAGTCCTCCAACATACTACTTGATGACAATTTAACTGCAAAGGTATCGGATTTTGGAGCTTCACGATTTGTTCCAGTTGATCAGACAAGCATACAAACTTGCATCCAAGGAACATATGGATACCTTGACCCTGAGTACTATTATACTAGTCGCCTAACCGACAAGAGCGATGTCTATAGTTTTGGTGTGCTTCTTGTAGAGCTGCTAACAAGGGAGAATCCTACTTCCTATTCGAGGGCGTGTGAAGGCAGAAATCGGGTTGTGCAGTTCACATCCCTTGTGGTAGAGAACTGCATATTTGAAATCCTCGATAAGCAGATTGTTGAGGAAGGATGGACAGAAGAAACAGAACATGTTGCAACACTTGCAGAGGCGTGCTTGAGGTTAAAAGGGGAAGAGAGGCCCTCAATGAGGCAGGTTGAGCTGAAGGTTGAAGCCGTGCATGGTTGGCGCAATCAACTGCTGTGTCCTCCAATTGGGGAAGGAGGATTTGGAGCAAGTCAGAATACGCGCCACAATCCATTAACAGAGCCCAGGCAGAGCAGCACTTCTAGACAATACAGCTTGGAGGAGGAGCTGCTCTTGTCCCTGGAATACCGTGGCAGTAGGACTTGTAATACTACTGTACTAATTGCTTTGTAAATGGCGATATGGGGATAAATAGGTAATCAGAAGAGAAGTAATTTCTATGGTCATGTAAATGCAGAGTAAAATCTGTCAGTGTGCATGTAATCAAGTTTGAGATCGTAATGATGCTTTACAAGTATGAAAGAAGTGAGTGCACAAGTCTATGCATATATGCGACTCATGTTTGCGTGCTGAATGTATGAGCAACATAATATAATCAGTCGAGTGCAGTGATAACTGTTCAGTACTACTGATTTAAAAAAAAATCCGTTTCAGCACGGACACAATTTAAAGCATATTGCTCGTATTACCATTAGAAACTTTTTTTTCGAACCAGGAGCAGGCTCCCAATTTCATTATTGAAATTGCAAAAGTGTTGCACAAGATATGAAAGTTCAGAAGAAAAAAAACTGGAAAACAACAGCAATTGAGATCCAAACCCGGACCCCAAAAGCCCCATCCGACCCACGAGGCTTACTACCACCTACATTTATTCCTATTAGAAAGTTTATTACCATTAGAAACTAGTACTGAGCACTACATATATACATGCCACTATGTGAGCATCATAAATTTCTACATATGTAGATTTGACTTTTGAGGTGTCCCTAAGTCCCTTTTCCTTTTATAGCTCAAATCTGATTCGGAGTTGGAGATGGGCTACGATTTGTAAATTTGCACTTTTTGTGTAAGTTAGGTTTTCTTTTTTATTTTGAGGAGACTGGATAACCCCAAGGGGTGTTAATCGGATCCAGGAATTCCAATCCAACCGAAAGCAAGGTTGAAGCACTTCGTTCAGAGGGTTGAAGGCTTAGCCATTCTTAAGCATTATATTCTTGTATAGGATAAGGATCCGACGATAGCCTCTACTTATAGAATTTGCGGCAGCTTCACCAACTCTTTTCCCTTTTGTTGTGGCTGCTTCGTCACTGTTATCAGATTCTTTCTACGAGATCCGTACGCCATTCTTCATATGATTCACCCGTTTGCCGTATCTTACAACATTGGATCCGACCAAAGGTCGTAAATTTGCACTTTTGTTGTGGCTGCTTCGTCACTGTTATCAGATTCTTTCTACGAGATCCGTACGCCATTCTTCATATGATTCACCCGTTTGCCGTATCTTACAACATTGGATCCGACCAAAGGTCGTAAGAACTGGTTTGATGACTATAATACCATAACAATTGTTATCGGAGTCCTACCAAAAATCAAATAAAAACTTTGGTGACTCTCAACGGACACATCGCGATTCACATTGTATTGAGTATAACATCAACAGAATCAAATCCTTAATTTAATTTAATTCAATTCAGTCCAACATATACAGCAATAGAGTGCGAAGATCGAACCTAGCAAGCAGCGAGCAGTCGTGACCATGAGGGGGACCATTCAGGCCGGATCCTCCGATCGACGCGGCCACCGGCGCCAGTGCCGGCGACGACCGCCACCATCTCAACGCTCCGCTCTCCACCCCTCAAGCTATCGGCGAAGCCCATGAGGCCATGAGTAGAAGAGTAAACGAAGGGAGAAGAAGGAAGAGAAGAAAAGGGCGAAGGCCAGAAGGGGTCGGCACCCATGGCTCGTCCAAGGGCCAACTGTGACTTGGGCTATGGCTTACGCTATCCATCCAAAGAAACAAGGGGTAATTAAATCAACTAGAAGTTTACCCGCACCGAATGGCGCGGGCATATTTTGCGCTGACGCGGCCTTTCGCGGGAGATTCAGCGTGGGCCGTTTTTTCGCTGGCTCGGCCTTTCGCGGGCGCGTAGCGGATGGGGAGGCCCATGGAGGCGAGTGCACGCGGCTGCGAAATGTGCGGACGAGCACGCGCCGCATAGCGGATGGCGGGGCCCACGGACGAGCGCGGCTGCAAACGCACGAAGCGCAAGCGCTGGATCGGACGGGCGCGCGCGACTGCGGAGGCGATCGGACGGCTGCTTTTTCTTGGGGACGTGTACAGCGCCGCTGTAGGCTCTTTCTACCGGAAATTAACTTTAGTAATGACATCACGTTAGACCATAATCGGAGAAATGACACTCCGTTCTTCTCGGATTGAAAAATAACATCGTGAACATCAAAAAATTAGACAAATGACATCTTGGTGATTACAGCCGTTTCGAAATTTTTCAAATATAAAATCGAGCTCAAAAATTATCAATTTTTTGTAGCGTCTCGATCTGATTTAATTACTTGTGTATTTTTAAAAAACTTTATACATTCTGATTTTGTCTCTAAAATTCATTTAATTATACTTTTTGTAGGAATTTTCTAATATAGAAAATGAGGTCCAAACATTATGATTTTTTTAGGGCTTCTTACATAGTGGACTTGATTATGTAATTTTTTTAAAATTTTTACAAAACTAAGTAATGTAATTTCATAATGTCCACTATGTGAGAAGTCTAATATTTCATAATGTAAGGACATTATAAAATTGTATTAATTAATTTTGTAAAAATTCTAAAAAATTACACAATCAAGTCCACTATGTAAGGTGCTGAAAAAATTCATAATATTTGGACCTTATTTTCTATATTAAAAATTCCTACAAATAGTATAATTAAATGAATTTTAGAGACAAAATCAAAATGTATAAAGTTTTGAAAAAAATAAACAAACAATTAAACTGTGTCGGGAGACTCCATAAAAAAATTGATAATTTTTTGAGCTCAGTTTCTATATTTAAAAAATTCTGGAAACGGGGTAACCAGCCAAGATGTCATTTGTCTAATTTTTCGATGTTCGCGATGTTATTTTCCAACCCGAGGAGAACGGAGTGTCATTCCTCCGATTACGCTCTAACGCGATGTCATTGACCTAATTATTTCAAGAAACAAAATGGGCTGACTGCAGCTTGCAAGTACGGGGTATCCCCCGACGATTTTTTTTTTCAATTACGAGGGAGAGACGCACAAACACGACACCAAGACGCCAAGATGCATACAAGCACACACCAGTACATCCCCTAGCACATGTTTATAATTAGCATTTTGTTGCCTAGGCCAGTGATACATATAGCTCTCATATAGCGTAGAAACGTGGTTTCACTCCCACCGAGACGTATTTCTTTGTGTGTATGTAAAAATGAACATCAAGATTTGAATCTTGGTGCTCCCACGAGTCCCCGACTGTCATAAAGCAGTTCTTTCATTGCTGTTGCCTTTGTAACTCAGATATGTGCCAAATCTGCTACCACAAAGTGATTACAAAAAATCTAGTACACTTTGTTTGGCAAATCAAAATTGGAGGATTTCATACTTTGCCATTATGAGATAGATGAATTTTAGGATTTGCCTCCCATATGTGTATGATATGTGGGTACACATATAGAGAGTAAATCTGAAATCCATTTATTCACTATGGCAAATTCTAAATTATTCCATCAAAATTAGAGTTTTAACGAATTCTTTCTTTAACTAACTGCATGTCTTCCTATTTTGAAAGCAACAATATCCGTTTTTAACATTGTTTAGATTTCTAAACTAGGTACTAAACACGATAATTATTTGAAAGTGATTCCATCGAATAAGATTATCATAACTCACCGCAATCCATGATAATTTTGAAAAGAACCTGGAGAACTACTTGAACAGTTAGTTGCCTCGGACTGGCCGGCCACCTTCTTCCCTATTTTATGCTCCAGAGTTCAGAATAAGTTCAACTGATCTTATATGATTAGCATTTTGTTGCCTAGAGATTTTTAAAATTATCATGGTAGACGATCATGGCTGGCACGAAGTATGGCTTTGCTTAGAAGTTTGAATCAATGGACCAATATGGGTTGCATGTTTGAGAAGATTGCTCGCCCACAGGATGATATTCATCTGATAAAAAGGCGGAAGTAACAACGAACAACGAACCAGGGCTTCAGATCTCAGAACCCGGCCCAAAACCGGAGGTAGGGTGATTCTCAGCCGGTTTTCGAGAAAACCCTATCATCACTTTAATTTTGGCGAATTTTTTTTAAAAATGTTTTTGGAATTTGATGCGTCAAATATATCTAATAAGTAATAATATGAGTATTCCTCATCTAACATGTATTTGAGGGGATGGTTTTAGGCCTATATCGGCCCCCTTTGAAAAACTAGTTCGCTGAAAACCGACGGTAACCAGCCGGCCCCAACAGAGAGCTAAGGGGGCTAAGCATCTCCTACAGCTGGTTGAACCATGGGTACCCCTTAGCATCCTCATCCATCGGGCGCCATAACTTAAAGCTTAGCTGTTCTAGCGTGAAGAACAAGAAAATGATTTGGGCTAGAATTCCCTTATACGAGTTGTGTCAAGCCAAGTGTTGGTCATTGCTGTCCTGGGTCAACTGGCTAAGCCCACCAAACACATCTATCTCACACCGATTCTGCTCTCTAATACCACTAGGCATCGAGTCTCACGTCAATCCTTAACCAATTCCCTAATCCCCATTATAGCGAACCCTAACGACTAGCACCGTAGCCGTCATGCGAGAGTGGGCTTAGACATGTTGGGTGGCTCGCGCATGCACGAGGTGCGACGGCAACCAGCGACCTTCAAGTGGCATAAGCATGTGTGCAACACATGGCAACAAGGCGGGTAGGCAGCGTTCGCAATCGGGCAGGCGGTAGCATAGGCAAGATGCAGTGTCCTATTAGCACCCCTAAATTTTAGTCCTGGGTCTGCGGCCGGTGCCGGTTTTGTAAGCCCTGTTATAATTAGCTAGTCAGGATTGTAACCCTTCTGTACGACGGATTGACAGATGAAATGTGAAAACATCACTGTAGCATAGTAAGCTGAATGGTTGCCATGCTGAAACAACCTCCATGAGCTGGAAAAGGGAAGTGTGTCATTTATGTTAGGAGAATGTAATGATGAGCTAAAAAAATTTAGTTAGTTACGATATAGTAATTAATGCAACATGATGTCGTCCTCTGCCTTTACTTTTAACTCCCAAGCATACATTGGTCCACTATGAAAGTAATAATTTTACGCATTGAAGGTCCAAATGCAAGCATACATTGCATATTTGCTCAAGGGAAAAACAGTGATTATAATCGTGCATTTCTAAAAAATGGTAATGGATAAAATTCATATTTATCTGAGATGCTGAGGTATATATCCTTGTATGAAGAAATAACTGGCCACTGAATCATTTTGCAGCCAAAATTTGTGTTGAAATTACAGCATAAGTTAGCCAATTTACCTCCAAGAGTTCCCATTTTTGTGTACCTTACTGACAGTTAACACAGTCATGAACTTGCAACAACCACTCTCTCCAACCACCAATCCGATCAAAATGTCCTATACTGTGGGGCAAATTGCTCACATGCCATGTAATTAATAAATCCTATTGATTGAAACACACCATGTCAAGGCAAGCCAGCCTAAGCTTTATTATTGTTCCATAGACTTAGAAGTTTGAGCCATGATCCAAATCACCACAAGAACAGGTCAATAGAACAAGACACCTATGCCTTCTGTTCTTGGCAAGTCGCCATTTTTGTGCCATCCATCTTTCTTGAAGGTCTAAAGCAAGCACCACCACCACCACCACAAACAACAACAATGAGTGACAGTTCAGGGTTCCCGGGATTCCACAATCACAATTACGACCGCGACTACACGCGCCCGTTGTTCCGTGTGTCGTCGTTCTCCGACAGCGGCGACGAGCATGAGTGTCATGCGTCACCACAAAGGCGCGGCATGAGCTGTACAACATCCAAGGTGGCAGCACCACCGCGCCGCTTGCCATCGATGAGCAAGCTTAGCATGAAGAAACAGCAAGAAGTTATCAACGAGAAGCCGATGGAGGATGAAGGTATGGACGGCAACCTGTTTTGCTGATGTGTCCTGTAGTGTTTCTGTTATTTGACAATTGTATGTTCAGATATGGAGCTGATAAAGGAGAAGTACACCAAGCTGCTGCTTGGGGAGGACATGTCAGGGAGCGGCAAGGGTGTCTGCACTGCTGTGGCCATCTCCAATGCCATTACCAATCTATACGGTAGTCTGGAAATTACAAACGAATTCCTCAATAAACTGGTCTTGATGCAGGCTACAATGTGCCAACTTCTCTGCTTGTTCTTGGCTGTAGCAACTGTGTTTGGGACCTGCCACAGATTGCAGCCACTGCCTCCTGAGAAGAGATCAATGTGGAATCGGGAGATGGATTGCCTCCTCTGCATTTGCGAATACATCGTTGAATTCTCGCCAACAGTCCAGGCCATGCCTGATGGAAGCTCCCATGATGTAATGCCATCCTATCCACATCACACATCTTACACCTTGACAAGTTTCATCCTCACGGCATGTCTGCTTATGTACATATTATTGATTCCTACAGGTGATGGCAACCTCACCAAGATCAGACATTCTGATGAACCTTCCTGCACTTGAAAAGCTAGAAACCATGCTCCTCGTAAGTCTCGGTTCACATAATTCTGGAAGTTCTAATCAAGCAATTTTGGTAGTATAATATAATGTATGATTGCACACTTGTTTGCAGGGTATATTGGACAGCTTTGACAAGGCAGACTTCTGGTATGCAGACCAGAGGAAGCAGTCCTTCAGCGACAACAAGAAGTCGTTCCAACGTAGCGAGGACAAGTGGTGGTTGCCTGAGCCATGCGTCCCAGACTCTGGTCTGTCTGATCACATGCACCGTGAACTGCAGCACAAGAGGGACCAAGCAAGCCAGATCCACAAGATGGCCATGGAGATCAACAGTGGTATCCTCTCTGAAATGCAAGTTCCATTGTCATACTTAGAAACACTTCCAAAGGTATGACAGTTGCCTGATCTGATCCACAGAGATCGAGTCTCCATACAGTCTGTCAAAAAGTTCCATTTCCCCCTCTGATATATGCATTTCTGCTACTCAACAGAGTGGGAAGGTGAGCGTAGGTGATGCCATATACAGGTATATGTCTTCAGGGGATCAGTTCTCAGCAGACCACCTCCTCAACTTCCTCAACTTGAACTCAGAACATGAGGCGCTTGAGATCGCAGACCGTGTCGAGGCCGCTATGTATGTGTGGAGAAGGAAAGCAAGCATGACCCACGTGGTGACAAAATGGGAGAATGTTACCGAGCTGAATGCTGACGGGGACAAGAATCTGATCCTTGCAAGCAGGGCCAGGAGCCTGCTGCTGTGCTTGAAGCAGAGGTTTCCAGGCCTCTCGCAGACTACCCTGGACACAAGCAAGATTCAGTACAACAAGGTAATGATTAAATATAAGAAATAGACAAATGTCATGTTACTTCAGTGTTCATCTATATTTTCCTCTTATCAAGTTGTACTCATTGTGAAACTAGTGAATGCTTATACGAGTTCTAAATATTTTTTATAGGCATTCACAACTAACCTTTTTGCATCTGCATTTTACTTCCTACAGGATATTGGACAGGCGATACTTGAAAGCTACTCAAGGGTGCTGGAAAGTTTGGCCTACAACGTTGTCTCGTGGATAGATGATGTTCACATTGCAGATGAAAATGCAAAGAAAGGGCATAACATCAGAATGCAGAAGCAGATGTTCAGCAAGCTCTCTCCTCAACACTGAACATGATGAACTAACATAGAAATGAGTTGATTATTTTGTTACGTAGAATTCGTCATTGGCCTCATTAGTTTACTGGAGTGGTGTGTGCAGTTCTGATTTTTGAGATGGGTTGATGTGTGTCATTAGATATAGGACAGCTTCGTCACGACCTTAGTGGATGAGAAGAAAGGTTTGTAACCAGAAACTTACAGTTTTATTCCGCTACGTGCTTCATCAAACATCCTGTTTGCTGTCATTCAAACAATAAGCATTTGACTTCTCTTAACTTTGGGAATGTCTCAGATCGTTGAATCAGAGAATAGCAAGAACTGATTCACAGACAGAAAACATCGACGCTGATAATTGTCTTTCTGAATTGAAGTTGGTTCTTATCCAGAAGTTTGAGCACATCACTTTCAAATGGAAATTTAGTGCCATGGATAGAGAACAACAAAACTGGTCGTTGTATTTCTGAACTGAAGTCAGTTCTTATCCACAAGAAGTTTGAGCACATCACTTTCAAATGGAAATGCAGTGACAAGGCCATTTAGATAACTTAATTGAAATTTGAGGTAAAGAAGAAAACTCGCCATAGGAACACAATTGTGACATAGTTCATCTGTGACAATTTGTTTGATATGTGTTCTGCTCGATCATCAAGTAGGCAATAACTTGGCACTAACACCTTTGCATAAATTGAGAAGATAACTGGTTCATATTTCACATCCATGTCCATCATGGGTTTGACGCTAGCAACAAAATCTTTCTACAACTCCACCGAAAGGACAATATGTGCAGTGAGGGGCAACTGCGTCCATGGAAAATTTATCATATTTCATGGTATCCTTGTCATATTTGAAAAAGTTACAGTGTATTTCTCAAAAATTGAATTCCCGAATATTTCATGGTCATACAAACCGGCAATTCTACATCCCAAAAACAAAGCAATTCGAGTAGCGTGGTAGGTATAGTGCACTATTATCCACTGCAATCGGCTGCCTGAAAGGATTTACCTGGATCTGGAAAAGAGATGATGATGAGTGTTAGTTTGTTGCTCCGTAACTACAATCGGAAAGAAATGACAACGGCAAAGCATAACACATACCGGGACTCTGAGGGGTTGACCAGTTATAGAGCTTATGCAGCAGGAGGCTAGATGTGCAACTTCTTCACAAAAGTCCGTAAAAAATGCAGGAATCCCAATCTCCCTAATTACTTCCTTGAAATGAAAATGGAATACAAATGATAATGAGCACAAATAAACAAAAGCCTCTAACAAGCTAGGGAAAAACAGTACATGATGCTATACTGTGGCTGTGTTGCAACTGCCAGCTAAAGCTGTGACAGTAATGATTTTTTAATATCATTTCGATGTAAGGACAATATAATGCCAACACCGCGGTGTGTCTCGGTGGAGTTTTTATGTGTGATGGTGTTGATAGGTGAGGTGTTGAGGTGCTTGTGTCCTACCGGGATAGGTGCTGGTGATTGTGATTCTCTTTTCCTCTCTGAAATGAATAGGCAGAGCTCCTGCCATCCATTTTATTTCAAAAATATATAATGCCAACACATACAACCATGAATAATATAGCTCATGAAGACTGCTCGAATTACACAGACAAAGGATGACCAATTCATCATTTGATTGCATGAAACTTTAACTTGAATATCATCAATTAAAACAACATGAAGGAGGAGGATACATGAACAAACAATTTAAGTTCTGAATGCATGCTTCAGCATGAAACTAACCTGTTGAATATAAAGTTAGGAGTAACGGCATCACAAGGAATTTCATAGCCAATAATATTTTCAGAAAAAAATGAGAGGTTGTTAATTATGAGCTAGATACTTACAATAGTCGGAATCCAACTAGGATATGCAGCTACACCCGCATTTCGGGCAAGAATAAGATGAGGATTTGAATCCTACCAAGAGACAAAGTATTAGTAGAGAAAGTCGATCCAGAATGAAAATAGGCAACGGACTTCGTCTCGACCCGATCAACGACCCGCTCTGGTGACCCTGTAGGCGATTAGCGCGTAGCCACCAATGCCCCCGCCGGTGCCACTCCGGCACCGGTGGCCACCCCCCACCAGTCCAGTGCACCCCAGCAAACCTCCCGCGCCCCCCCTTCCCTCCCCCCCCCCCACCCTTCGCCGCCCCTCCCCTCTATGCCTTCCGGTTCCTTGACGAGGCGATGGATGCACTGAGCCCAGATGCGCCGGGCCCGGGACTAGACCTCCTAGACTACTCCTTGTCGAGTAAAGATAGCTCAGTGCTGGCTCTCCAACACCAAAGGCGACTGCCACCAGATTTGGCCTTGGGCGGCCAATCATCCACGTCTGGTACCATTCTGTGCTATAGTAAGGAAGCTTCGGCCGTGTCTTCAGTCCGTGTTTTGTGCCCCAAGGAGAAAGAAGCTGCGTAGGCTTCGCCTCCCAGTGCCGCCGGCCTAAGCAATCCTCTGGGCGGTCCTTCGCATTTCCGCTTTCTTTGTCGCGCTGATTCGACCAGCAAATGCCAAGAAGACCCTGCCAGTTTGTCCCTTCTCTGCTAATGCGGTGGGTGAAGGCAGTAATCCTGGCGGCACTCCCCAGCATTTTAGTACTAGCTCCTTCCCTTTGCCCCCCAAATTGAATCGCGAACAGACACCAAATGGGCGCCGCACGCAAGACGACCCATTTAGGCACGGCCGTTCCGGCCGTGTACTATTCGTGTCGTCGAGCCGGCCCATCGCCGGGTGGCGGCGAACACGGCCCGACGGCATTCGTCTTGTCTTGGGCAAGACGAGCCCGTTTATTGGTCGGGCGGATGTCGAACAAAAAAATCCGGAAAAATTAGAAAAATGTGTAAAATTGAAGTAGACATGAAAATTAAAAAATTGAGATAATTATATTGAAAATGTAATAAAGAGCTTTATTGATGTCCAACTGGTCGCCTCGTTAAAACCTTTGCCAAGTAAAACCCAAAATGAGAAAACCTTGGCAAAGGAAAAACAATCTGACATATAGCTCTACAATTCTACATACATGATACATCTTTGTTCTATGTGTCGGTGTCATTGTCTAAGTCTGATTTTCAACACCTCCGACAATTCGGATTTTCCACGAGTGTTGTGTTCATGAATTAGCTTGTTCCCAATCCTTCACAGTTAGAAGGATCTCTACCATCTCACTTGTGGGACTTGTTCTTCTCTCCTCCAATATCCTTCCAGAAAGACTGAAAGCAGACTCGGAGGAAACCGTAGAAACAGGAACAGTTAACACATCACGTGCAAGTATGGATAGCACAGGATATGTTAACTTATGGGCTTGTCACCATTGCAAGATGTCGAAGCCTTCTGAGTTGAAATCCACCGTATCGTTGTCCAGATAGGTGGATAGTTCTCCGCTCTTTGTGGGTCTTGGCTGAGTAGGTGTTGGTGTAGAAGAAGAAGAAGAACCCCGGACCTGGACCTGGAGGAAGAGGCACCGAAGATCACGCCTCACATATTTGTCTTCCCACTTGAGGTGGGGGCTACTGGAGGTCGTTGCGAACGGATTCCCCGGAACTTATTTTCATACCTTTGGTAAACCTCGTATAACCGAGAACGAACTTCTGCAAAATAGTCAGTATAGTCTAGTCCCGTAGCATCACTAAGAAGATCAAGTACAGTACCAAATGCATCAATTTTAGCCCTAGGATCTAAAAGAAATGCAAATGCATATAGGTAAGGGATTTCTCTCCAATATTTAAGGTATTTAGATTTCATGGAAACAACAGCATCGCATAAAACTATGTCATTTTCAAACATTTTCAATTGAGTAGCAATCCGTAAAATAGTATGCATATAGGAGATGTTGGATAGTAGACAGCGGACAAAGCAACAGTTGCCTCATAAAAAATTTCTAAAAACGACAGTACCTTCTCAGCAACGAACCAATGTTGCTCAGTTAATAGCATAGTACTACTGTCATTGCTAGGATAGTGCGTTTGAATAAATACAGAAAAAGTGCTCTTGTATGGTAAAAGATTCTTAAGCATGAGGTAAGTAGAGTTCCACCTTACCTCCATGTCCAAACCGAACTTTCTTGGACGTACACCCATCGCCCTGCAGAAGTTCTTATATTGTGCTATTCTTACGTTAGAATTATTCAAGAAAGAAATCGCATCGTGAAAAGCTTTAATATACGGAGTCAACCTCTTCAAACCACATTTGACTATAAGGTTGATAATATGACAAGCGCATCGTTGATGTAGCAGGAAGGAATCGGCATATGTACTCAATACTGGAGTAAGAATGTCCATGGCCCTAGAGTTTGAAGCGGCGTTGTCTAAAGTAATTGCGAATATTTTGTCTGTAAGACCAAAGTCTTCCACGACTTTAATAATACAGTTCGCAATATTCTCCCCTATGTGTGCTACATCAATTAATTTCAAACCTATAATCCTTTTCTCCATTACCCAGTCGTCATTAATATAATGCACAACTACACTAAGGTAATCCTCCCTAGCCCGACCACTCCATATGTCCGAGGTCAGGGCCACCGAAAATGTGCACGTACTAAATATTTCCTTTATTTTATTACAACATTCATTATAGTATTTCACTAGATCCCTAGTTGTTGTCTGTCTAGAAACGAAGTAAATCTAGGATTATGCGCAGTCCTAATATAATTTTGGAAAGAAACAGACTCGTCAAAGCCTAATGGTAAATCCTCGAAGCAATTAAGCAGCGAGAGATTGGCGGGCTACCTGAGGATCGTAGTCCCAGCTAGAAACCATACCGTCGGGGTTGTATTGCAGCTGCGTTTGCCTCATGGCCAATCCTTGCTTAATTCGACACCTTGTAGCATGTCTAAGCAAGTGCCCCGTTCCACCTGTAGATTTTGCAGACAATTCATGGCGATAAATTTTACAAATAGCATATGGTACCTTATTTCCCGCTGCGTCTTGCCTGGTTGTCCTGTCGAAATTCTCCCACACTCCCGATGTAGACGGCCTCGACCTCTTTGCTCTGGTTGCCGTTGAGCCTGATGCTGACGTGGACGCTGATGACGGAACTCCACCTTGCTCCTCCGGTGAAACCTCCGATTGGTTTGAGGCAGCCGCAACCGCCTCCATAGACGCAATTTCGTCCGATGAAAGTCTGAACTCACTAAGAGCAAAGCTGTCGTAAGGACTGTCCATAACGAAAACTACAAAATCGAAACTAACACTATTACTACTTTAATCTTAGCATAACAATAATTAACAATAAAAGTATTACAAAAATAGTATTGTACCTCTTTCGCTGACTTGCTGACGAAAATTCAAATTTCCAAATTTTGGCACAAATTTTTTGAATTTTGCCAAATGAGCTCAACACGGATTTGAATTTGCACAACACAATTTCAAATAGAGAATGGAGAATGAAGGGGTTCTGAATGAGGGGGGGTATGGTGCCTATTTATAGAAAAAAATTTGGATTTTTTTCAATTTGTTTGCTATTTTTTAAGCACCCAACGGTAAAAAAAAAGTCTCCAACGACCGAAATTTTCGGACCCACGGGCACGACACGGCCCGGCTCGCCCGGCCGCCCGTCTATCTCCCCCGTCCCCCACTCCCCCCTTCCCCAACGCCGGCTCGGCCTCGCCCTGCCGCTGCCGTCGCCTCGGCTTGACACCGCTGCTGTCTCCTCCTCCGTTCGCTTTGGTCAGTCTGACTCGTCGTCGTGCCGCCGCCTCGGCGATACCGTCGCCTCCTCCTCCGTCCGCTTCGTCCGGTGCAGCACGTGCACCGCACGCGCCTGCCTCGGCGACGACACTGCCTCCCCTCCGTCCGCTCCACTGGTCCGGTGCAAAGACTGCACCACGCCGCCGTCGCCCGCCTCCTCCTCCTCTGCTCTGGCGAAGCAAAGTGCGCCGCGACGCCCTCCTCCTCCTCGCTCGGCCTCGGCCGCAGAAGATTGCGCTGCGTCGGCTCCGCTCCGCCTCCGCCCTCGCCTCGCCTCCCTCTGCGCGGCGGTGCGCGTGCCTCCGTCTTGCGTGCTTTCGTGCCCATCTTGCAGTACTGCACGGCCCGACACTATTCGTCTTTGGGCCGGCCGCCCACCGTCTTGAGTGGCGGCCGAACACACCGGTATCGTCGTGGCCGGCATGGCCCATGAACGATCTTGAGCGTGCTTGCTTGGGCCGGGCCTACAATTCAGTGCCGTGCGGCCCGTTTGGCAAACCCATTTGGCCAGCTCTATGTGCAACCTTCTGTCTGGGTGCAAAAGGTGAGGCTTGCCGCTGCTGATAAAGGTGTTCAGACCAAGGGTAGTTGGGGGTTAGCGGCTGGAGTTCATGACAATTACGGCAAAACTGAGCAGGATGGTTGGTGCAAAGTTTTACCACGCTACTGGTGGCGAGCTCGGCACGGTGTAGGTCCCTCGCATCAGTCCCGTCGCATTGATGTCTCCACCAACCGGGCAAAGCAACAACTTGGCTTTTCCCCTCCCTGTTTAGACGCTTGTTTCAGGTGTCTTGCTAGAGGCCACATAAGAGCTCACTGCAGATTTCCTCTCTGTTGTCTCAAGTGTAGAGCTAATGGCCACTTAGCTCGTCACTATCCTCTTAAGCCCAATGTTCATCCTCACCTTCACAGTCCACAGCCTCAAGCTCCACCACCCCACTGCCTTCCTCTGAAGCAACGGCTAGCCACCGCACCGCAACATGGAGGACTACCCGACTGGTCAAGCCATCAACAGGCTGGCAGAGGGATTTTGCGCCCACACCATCACTCAGGATATGGAGGCTAAGCTCTTGCGCCTCTGTGACACGGCAGTCCTAGTGTCAGTGGTGGGAGCTCGGCAGCATCCGCCACCAAGCTTGGTGGTAAGGGCCATTCAAGTGAGACTCCGCATTCCCTTGAGAGACATTCATGTATTTCGCTGTCTCCCTAAAGACTTTCTTGTTGAGTTTGACACTCAACGCCAGCATGATGTGGCTATTGAGATAGGCGGATGCTCACTGGATGGCTTTCAGTTCCAGTTCAAGCAATGGGACTACAAGGCTAATTCCCATCGTAACATTTGGAGGTACCGCGCCCTCCTCTTCTTAGAGGGCGTGCCACTCTTCGCTTGGCAGCCATTTGTGGTCGAGCGCGTGGGAGGAAGCGCCATTTGAGGGTGCTGACAAGCTCTCCCGAGAGAGGGAGCGGAATGCCGATATCTGGGGAGTGTGGGCCCGGTGTGGGTCCATGACCCTGATGCAATCCCGAAGAGAACCCACCTCACGCTCCTTGACCCTCCGGTGGAGCCCACTCTGGACGCGGACCAGCGCTTCCCTATCGGCGCGTCCAGGGAGGGCCATATGTACCGAGTGCTTGTTCACCTGAGCATCCTTGAAGATTTCTCACCGTGTGCCCGCTCTCCCACTAGCGGTCAGAAGCTGAGCGATGATCCAGATGGCCCTCAGGAGGAGTTCCCCAGAAGGGATCACTTCTTCTGGACGGTGGGGGGTTCCTAACGAAGTGGAGCGTCAGCCAAGAAGGGCACCTGCTGATGTCCACTCGCGCTTGGGCCCAAGGCGCGACGGCAACGACGACGACAATCGAGATGATAGGATGGGGCGTGACCGGTTGTACTTCGAGGAGCGCGATCCGGGCCCTCGGTTGGGGCCGGGGGCGGTCTACGGCCCGTGGGAACTCTTCACGACAGGGCCCTCAAGGTCAACGTCGGTCGCGCTCACCCTACGGCCGCTACAGGCGATGCACCAGCTTGGACACTGGAGGCGGCCTGCGAGACTGCAGCCGCACAAGATCTCCACCACGAAGGTTTCACCTTCTTCACAGCAGCAACATAAGCTAGGCCACTCCTGAGCCCTGCAAAACTCCTTTGGAGGGCTGGGTGATGCAGCAGGATCTGGATGGCTCTGTCGGCATTGCGGAGGCACTTGGCAGTCTCAAGCTGCAGTCCAACAAGGAAGCTGACATGGTGGCCCCCCTCCACATTGCTCCAACCCAACGTGAAGACCCAATGCTGCTGGAAGTCGTCCTGGTGTGGAGCCTGACCAAGAAGGTGGATGAGGTGACTTCCCTTGTTCTTGAGCCTCATGTGCCTTAGGTGCTTCTGTCTTCTCAGCTTCCATAGGACATGCTAGCCGACTCCTCCCCATCCAAGCTACAGCACGAGGCTTTCTTTCACTCGGGGGCTGGGGAGGTCGGGGAGACTGTGTCCGAGCCTCAACCTTCTCTGTTGCCTGTTGGGGCTAAGGAGGTCCAGGAGGCTGGGACCGAGCCCCAACCTTCCTGCTTTCTTTGGGCTGAGGAGGTCCAGGAGGCCCAGCCTTCCTGCTGCCTTGGGACCGAGGCTCCACCTTCCTGCTTGCTTGTCGAGTTTGAGGAGATCCAGGAGGCAGGGACCGAGCCTCAGCCTTCCCTGCTGCCTGCTGGGGCTGGGGAGGTCGGTGAAGCCGTGACCGAGCTCCAGCCTTCCCTGCTGCTTGTCGGGGCTGAGGAGGTCTAGGAGGCTGGGACCGAGCTTCAATCTCCCCCGCTGCCTACTGACCTTGCTTGCAAGTGTCCACCTTCGGTCTTGGTCGATACGGCGACTCCTTCTTTGGTGTCTTCTTCCCTTGGTATGTGGCCGTCTCCCGCCGCAAAGATGAAGGGCAGCTCAGAGGTGGGTGCGGCCAGCTTGGCCTCCCTCCTGAAGAAGAAAAGGTTTGCAAGTGCTAGTGTTGCTTCTGTGGCTCAGAAGCTGAATGAGGCTGCAAAGGAGAGCTTCATATCCATTCTCAGCAGCCCACTGGACCTAGACACCGTGCAAGCCATCAGAGCCTTAGTGGGAATTGAAGGCAAAGCTCAAGTGGATCTCCCAGCAATGGGGCTCACTGCTGAGGATCTCTCGGCACTCGCCCAGGAGATTGCAGTGGCATGAGGGCCGCATGTTGGAAGTCTAGTAGTAGTAGGAGCACCAGCAGTTCTACGTTTCCATTCTGTTTGCACTTTGGGTATTACTCCTAGCAGGTACTAAGCTAGCAGGGTACAGGTTACAGGGTAGTACGGTGCGCCTATCTTCTATTTGTAAGGCGCTACTAGCTTATGGTGGTTCACTGCCACTGATGCAGGCATGGTGTGTTCTTGTTCTTTTGCAGGTACCCAAAATGCATTGTACTAGTTAAGCATGTGAGAATATATAGATGTTGTGTGTTCCAGTTTACTGTGGCTTTTCCATCTTATGTCAAGACCTTGCAAAATTCTAAATTGGAATGTGAGAGGCCTTAACGCCCCGACTCGCAGACAGACAGTCCGGGAGCTGGTTTTAGATACCTTATGCTCTATCCTTTGCTTGCAAGAAACAAAGCTGGATGTGGTCACACCAAGTGTTGTAACCGAGATTGCAGGTGGTAGGCTTCAAGGCATGATATACAAACCAGCTGACGAAACTAGGGGAGGCATTATGGTTTGTTGGGACCAATCCCTGCTGCAGATGGACAACCCACTCATACTTAACAGGTCCATCACGTTGAAGGTAAACCCACAAGATGGCGCTCTTTCTTGGTCCCTAACCGTCGTGTACGGTCCGCATGACGATCAGCATAAGCATGCCTTCATGGAGGAGATAAAACACATTCACAGTGGCATTGAGGGGCCATGGCTGATTATTGGAGATTTTAATCTTATCTATCAGGCCTCTGATAAGAAAAACCTGTACCTGAACATAAGGCGAATGGGACAATTTCGAGCGGCAATTAACCATTGCGAGTTGAAAGAGATTCACCTTCAAGACCGCGGATTCACTTGGTCCAACGACCAACACAATCCTACTCTGGAGAGGATTGACAAAGCTTCGTGCAACCTGCAATGGGACGTAGCATTTCCAAATTCTTGCTTAAGCTCGCTTTCTTCCTCTATTTTTGATCATTGTCCTCTTTTAATCTCTAGTCTTGATCGGATTCGAGTTCCCAGAAGATTTGCATTCAAAAATTTATGGCCACTCATGACAGGTTACAGTGAGATGGTCCAGGAGGCTTGGTCCCAGTCGGTACAGGAGGAGGACTCGATAAAGAGGCTGCTAGCTAAAATGCAAAAAAAACTACGAGGGCTCTTAGGACGTGGAGCAAATCCCAAATTGGTGACTATAAATCGCAGATGCTCTTGGCTCTGGAGGTGGTCCTTAAGCTCAACAAAGCACAATAGCACCGTCAGCTCTCTCTAGAAGAGCATGATCTTTACAAAGAGCTAAAGCTTAGAATCCTGGGGCTAGCAGCCATTCAAAGGATGAAATGGAAACAACGCTCCAGGCTGACTTGGCTGTGTTTGGGAGACACAAATTCAAAATTCTTCCATTTAAAAGCAAATGCCAGAAGAAGGAAGAAGCTAATCCATTCTCTGAGGCATCAGGGTAGCACTTTCATATCGCACGCGCAGAAGGAGGAGGCATTGGCCAAGCATTACTCTGAGATTCTTGGCACTGCAAAACCAGCAACGCATACCTTCCGCTGGGACCTCCTGGGCCTAAAAGAATTATCGGCCAATGCCTCTTCTAACCTGGACCGTCCTTTCACTGAGCAGGAAATCAAGGCAACTATTAATGAAATGCCGACAGATAAAGCCCCAGGCCCCGATGGGTACACTGGCTGCTTTTTCAGAACAAGCTGGGAAATAATTAAAGAGGATGTTCTATCTGTGTTTCAGAAGGTGTACTCTCTGAATGGCTTACACTTCAAGAAAATTAACACGGCCAACATAATACTCCTTCCAAAAAAAGGATCTGGCAATCGAGATCTCCGAATTTACGCCGATCAGCATAGTCAAGATTCTTTCGAAAATGCTGTCCATCAGGCTCCCAAAATACATGGATGCTCTAGTCTCCGCTAGTCAAAGCGCATTCATAAAGAAGCGGACTATTCAAGATAACTTCCTCTACATGCAAAACATTGCCAGGAGCTTCCACCGGTCTAGGATTCTAATGTTTTTGCTAAAATTGGATATTGCAAAGCCTTTTGACTCTGTCTCTTAGCCCTACATGTTGGACATGCTGCATTGTAGGGGTTTTGGCAGTCGTTGGAAGGCATGGATTGAGATGCTGCTTGGCACCTCAACTTCGAAGATTGTGCTCAATGGCATTCAGGGTCCTAGCATAAGGCACCAGTGTGGGGTGCAGCAGGGGGATTGCCTATCACCTTACTTATTTATCTTGGCAATTGACGCCCTGCACTGTATTATGGAAAGGGCAGATGAGCACGGTTGGTTAACGCCACTTGATGGAAGATCAGTGAAAGCAAGATTGTCCTTGTACATTAATGATGCAATGATCTTCCTATCACCAACCAAGGAAGACATTGATAGTCTGAAAGAGATTTTACGGATTTTTGGAGAAATAATGGGGCTAATCATAAACATCTCCAAAAGTGCCGTCATACCGATCCAATGTCAGTCGCTCCATCTAGATGACATCCTGGAACACTTTTCGGCTACACGCTTGCAGCTACCGTGTAACTATCTTGGCCTACCACTATCACGCCGCAAGCCAGGGAAGCTTCAGTTCCAACCTCTTTTGGATAAGGTACAAGCCAGATTAAGTGGATATAAGAAGAACATGCTATCTCGTGCAGGGAGGCTAGTCATGCTCAATGTTGTTATTTCTTCCATACCAACATACCATCTGATAGCGACAGAACTTCCGGCTTGGGTTATTAAGCAGATAGACAAGCGGCGAAGAGCTTGGTTTTGGACCGGAGAAGACACTTGGTTTGGCGGGAAATGTTGGGTTAATTGGAGTAAGGTGTGTCGGCCAAAGAGGTTTGGCGGGCTTGGGGTTTTGGCCCTAGAGCCGTTTAGTCGTGCTCTACGGCTACGATGGCTTTGGTATCAATAGAAAATGCCTGAGAAGCAATGGAATGGGATGCCATTGCCGATAACAGAGACGGACTAGGCTTTGTTCCGGGCATCTACAACGATAAGTATCGGCAACGGTGACAAGGCAAATTTCTGGAAAGACAAGTGGTTAGGCACAAGGCCACTCACTGAACTAGCGCCGGATTATTTCATATTGCGGCAAGAAAAAATCGTTTGGTGCGGGACGCAATGCTCGAACAAAAATGGGTGGCTGACCTGAGAAGAAGAATTACCATACATCTTCTGTCGGACTTCGTCAAAATTTTCTCCATGATAAGGCAGGTCATGCTTTCTCAGCATAGGGACAATATTTCTTGGAAATGGACAGCCTCGGGCGACTACTTAGCCAAATCGGCCTATGTCGCGTAGTTCTTGGGGGTAGTGGAGGTTCCATTTCAAAAACTTATTTGGAACATCTGGGCGCCGCAAAAGTGCAAAATCTTCACTTGGATTCTTATCCAGCATCAACTACCAATGGCAGTCATCCTGTCTCGGCGCCAGATGCAGAACGACCATTGGTGTCCTCTGTGTACAAACAATCTAGAAACGGCTATGCATCTGTTCGTTGAGTGCCCTTTTGCCAGGCAGTTTTGGTCCTTAGTGGCTTCTTGGGTGCAACGACCCAATCTGAACCCCTCCCATTGGACATCACGTCTACAAATGGTCGACTGGTGGACTGACATTTTTCATTCTGGGCACAGAGTCTGTACGAAGGGACAAGGCTCACTGATTATCCTTATACTATGGCACATCTAGAAAGAAAGAAACAAACGGATTTTCCAGCTTCTCAGACAGACACCATCAAGCCTTCTTACAGTCATCAAGGAAGAAGCCTGGGCGTGGACGCAGAGTGGGGCCACCAAGTTACAGGGATACTTGCCTGGCGGCGCGGCGCCCCCCACCGGAGGATCGGCGTAAGCATGTGTACTCGTGGATACTCAAGCATGAGATTCGACTTGCCCGGTGGGCGTCGGGCCTTTTTGCTTCAAGTATCCGTTTCCTTTTTCTTTCTTTCCGGTTTTTTGTAACCTTCTTTTGTTTGTGACTTTCTTTCCTCTTTAATGCAATAACAGCAATTCTGTCGTTTCCTCTAAAAAAAGGAATGAAAATAGGCATTTTAACCAGTAATGCTCAACTGAATTGGCTGGGTGAGCTGATCATATTTATTCAATACAGAAATCAGAGCTGCTAGTTTCCCTGGTCGCAGTACACATCACAGATGCACATCCCAAAACATTTTATGAACCTAAATGTCAAACTTTGTTTTTGAATTATTGCAGCATTTGGCAGAAATACTATTGCTAGCGGATGAGACCTACACATTCCAGTAAGTACTTCCCGGACGGTTGAACATGCAAGCAAGAAATTCAAGCTATAGCATAATCAGTTAATCACTAATCAAATCACTTTGAGAAGCCCAGTAGTTCTAAACCTAGCTAGCTGAATTTGTGAGTAGGAATACATGCAGCTACCACCTGACATACAGAATTGTGTATTATGCATATGAAAGCTTGTCCATAGCATTTAGCAATGTATCTAGACTTATTCAATCAAGTGAATCAGTGACATGCTTGAGTATGTTCATATGATGGCATTGATGGGGAACTTCACATTTCAAACAAGTCGAGTTATTTTTAGAGAGAACCCTCACTATATCACTATATCTCTCATGATATAGCCCTTTCCGTAGTTGAGTGTCACTGCACTGCAACTCAAGTGTTCGGAGCCAATAGAAGATTTACAACAGCAGCTCTCATCAGAACAGTGTGCAACTGTGCATAGCTGGAAATATTTATAACCTCACCATCCCTGTCGGCAGGCATCATATCAAAACCAGTTAAAAGAGCAGGAACTCAAAATCAATTATACCTTTTGAGCATAAAGTAGATAACTGAACATGTACAATCTCGTTCAATCAAAATAAAAAAGTAACGATCAAAATACACCTACTACAGCTGCATTAGAATAAACTAGATACTTTTCTATTTAACTCACAGAAATAAAGGGATAAAAAATGTTGACGAAATGAAAAAGGTAATCACGCCAAATTGTCAGGCAAACACCAGGAAACAGTAACACCAAACTATTAAAAAAGGTTTCTCCATCTATAAGATTGGAAGAGAGTGAAAACCAGGTTCTGTACTTATGTGACTAACCTAGATTTTGGAACTTCTGGCCCCACAAGTTCAATGGAAAGCCGCACACCTGGAAATAGAGTTCGTAGTTCCCCAAACGCCGCAAGCTGAAGTAGCTCTTTCTCAGGTCCTTCAGACATTTAATTAGCACAATAGACATGAAAAAAAGAGAGTGAAATATCAGTGTCTGCTATCTTATTTGAAGATCTATGAATCCCAGTAATTAAACAAAGTTTTTCACTGGATAATTGACCAGTTCCTATGAAGATTTTCAGTAAAATTGGTTAATGGTAACATGATTAACACATAATACTTAAAGTACGTAGTCGTCATCCTCCTTCCTAAGCAATAAAAATACAAGCTATACCATGTACATCCCAAGCTTCTAAGATAACATCAATGTTGACCGTAGAAAATTGAATCTTCTCATTCCCAACATAACTATGCACTTGTATATATTGAGACATCTGAAGCTACGCTTCTATACATCTACAAACCAAAAATGTCCCACCAAACAAACTCATCTACTTCCTCTGATGATGCCGATGAAACCAATACCATAGACCCAACCGAGATTTATACCATGGAAAATTTCATAAATGGGGCATAATGTCTTCGACAATTTCGCCGAGTAGATCGCCACGAAGTTTAAGGCCAACCTTGGCGCTCTTGAAGTGGGCCATCTCATCGTCGAAGTGGTCCAAGGAGGTACCTCAATAGGCCTCGTGAAGATTGCCATCAACGCCTTGTTGCCGATTACTTCTCGGACAATCCACTCTACACAGACACTCTTTTGAAGAAGATTTGGATGACAAGACCTCTCTTTCTGCGCATCGTGAGTGCTCTAGGCGAGTGGTCTCCATATTTCACCAAGAGGAGACACTGCACTCAACGCCAAGGGCTCTCACCATTGCGAGTGTCACAATGCTATCGCATGTTGGTGTATGGCAGTCTTTGTTGAACTTGATGAATATATGAAGATCGTCGAAACTACTGCTATGGAGTGCTTGAAGTTGTTCGTGCAAGGCATGATCGATAAGTTTGGTTGGGAGTATCTGTGACGCCCCACTAGTGAGGATTTGGAGAGTCTACTACAAATCGGTGAGAGTCGCGGCTTCTCTAGCATGTTAGGAAGCATCATTGCATGCATGGCGGTGGGAAAAATGTCCGTTGCATGGAAGGGTCGGTTCACTCGTGGTGATCATGGCGCCCTCGATCATTCTAGAGGTGGTTGCTTCACAAGACCTTTGGATATGGCATGTCTTCTTTGGTGTTCTTTGGATCCAACAATGATATTAGCGTGCTTAATCAATCGCCGTTGTTAAATCGATGAGTTGAAGGGCAAGCTCTGAGGTGCGATTCCATGTCAGCGAGGCAATACAATCTTGGATACTACCTTGCCGATGGAATATACGGAATGGGCTACATTTGTGAAGACAATACCCTCCCGAGATAGACAAGGATAAATTATTTGCACAATATCAAGAAGCGGCAAGAAAGGGCGTTGGCGGGCATTTGGAGTCTTGCAAGCTCGCTGAGCGAGACTCGTGCACATCGACCGTTCTACCACCGGAAATCATCAATGGCGCCCCGTCTGCCTTTGCCGACGTACTACGAAGAAATAACACTATTCAAGCTCGACCAACGCATGTCCAACTCAAAAGAGACTTAGTTGAGAACACTACTACAAAACAGGCTATAGTAGGCGCCCCATCACAAACGGTTCCTTTGGAACCGTTTGTGTTGGTCTATCTGGGCGTGGCATTTGCACTGCCAGCCTATCACAGACGGTTCATAAATAGAACCGTCATGCGAATTATCTGACGGTTCTATTCACAAACCGTGCAGCGATAATCGACCAATCACGAGAGCAGTTTTCATGAGGAACCGCATGAATTATCCTGACGGTTCCTAATTAGAACCGTGCATGATTAACGAATTATCACGAGCGGTTCTTATTGATAACCGTGCGTGATAGTACCTGACAGTTCTTAATGAGAATCGTATGTGATAATTATTATCATAAACGGTTCTAATTAAGATATCTTGGCATTATATAAATTGCGCTGACACATCCTCTGCGCCTTGCCTCTGCGCTTTGGAGGCCTGTGTCCACTACCGCCTTGCCATTTGCCTCTGCCTTTGCCTCTCTAGCTCTGGAGCAACCACGCCTCTGCCACAACCTGCCACTGGCTCCACTTAGATTCTTTGCTCCTCTCCATGCGCCACTTCCTGCCCTAGCTCCTCCAACTGCGGCTCCTCCCCGTTCGCCCGACTTAGAGAGGAGAAGGTTGGACCCCCCTTAGCGCCTCCTCCCCATTCGCCCACTGCACCTTCTTTGTGCCTCTACCCCCATTCGCCACCTTAGAGAGGAGAAGGAAAGGAGAGGAATCATATTTTCTTCGTGAGCTCCGAGGGTAACGATCTATAACCCTTTATGTTTGCTATAAATTAATCGCTAATCAATTTAAGTATGTTTGGTAAATAGGAAGCCCATTGTGCCGTGGACGAGAGGGAAGGGAGGAGAAGGCGAGGATTGTCAAGAGATATTAGGTATTTTCTTCGTGAGCTCAGGGGTAATGATCTATAACCCTTTATGTTTGCTATAAATTAATCGCTAATCAATTTGACACTAATTTGTTACATGCGTAGTGTAGATGGATCGGCTGGATGTCTGATGTGAACCGTGTGGGTCAAGAGTACATTAATGGCATGGTTGCTTTTAGAAGAGCCTGAAGCGGGGATATGTTGAAGAAGGGATAAATTTTATGTATTGTCCATGCATTGATTGCGGTAATTTGAAGATGTTTAACAACGCGGCCTTGAGATCGAGCGCACTTGATTGAAGGGGTTTCAAAAAGGGTATACATGTTGGACTAGTCACGGTGAAGAGCAGATTATACGAAGTTAATAATGATGACATCGTAGGAAGTCAACGATTTGCGGATGTGGTGTGCTTTTGATGAGGATAGGTGTACGATGACAATCTGGATCGGATACTACGCGATCGAAGAGAACTACAATGAGAGAGAGTTTTGTAAATTCGAGGGCTTAAGTGAGGACTCGGTGAGACCTTTGTTCCTGGTACGCAAGTTGGAATACACAAGGTTGTCAACCGTGCTTGAACTCTGAAATTGAAGGCAAGCAATGGTTGGTCAGATAAGAGTTTCACGGCATTGTTAGGTCTCCTAGCGGACATCCTTAGAAGGAAGCGTGTTGCCCACACCGGCACCACCTACCAAGCAAAGAAGGTTATTTGTCCATTGGGAATGGAAGTAGAAAGAATACATGCATGTCCGAGCGATTGTATCCTCTACCGTAAAGAGTATGCGGAGACATGCATGTATGTTCCGTATGCAAAGCATCCGATATAAGCGTCGAGAATCTTGCTAAGGTGAAGCAAGGACCTCTGCTAAGATGTTGTGGTATCTGCTGTGATCCCATGTTTGAAGCGTTTATTTGCGAACCCAAAGGAGGCAAGATTGCTGCGTTGGCACTTTCGAGAGGCGTAAGAGATGGAAAGCTAAGACACCTGCTGATTACGCGGTGGAGAAACTTGATCGGAGCTTGAAGAGTTCGGTCTTGAGCAGGAACATAAGGTTAGGGTTGAGTGCGGATGGAATGAATCCTTTCGGTAACATGAGCGGCCGACATAGCACTGGCCCGTGAATCTATGTATGTACAACCTTCCTCCTTGGCTATGTATGAAGCGGAAGTACATTTTGATGTCACTACTTATCCAAGGGCGAAGCAACAGAGAATAATATTGATCTGTACCTAGCACCATTCTTTGGAAGATCTTGTGACCTTTGTGGAGCGAAGAATGCAGGTATGGGATGCGTACAAGCGAGAGAACTTCACTTTACCGCCATGTTATTACGTACCATCAATGATTTTTCGCCCTTGGTAACTGTCGGGATTCGATACAAAAGGACCCAAAGCACATGCGCTTTGCTTAGATACTACGGAGAGTGTATGGTTTGAACAACTCGCGTAAAGCGTGTATATCGTCACCGTAGGTTCCTTCCCGAGTCACCCATATCGCAAGATGAAGAAACAATTCGACGGAAATAAGGAGAAGCGGTTCGGCTCAAGGGCTTTTAAAGGAAAGAGGTCTATGATATGGTTAATGATATCGATGTTGTGCTTGGAAGGGCGTAAATTAAGAACCCGTGAGAAGAACATTTGGAAGAAGCGGTCAATTTTTGGGACTTGCCTTATTGGGAGCACTTAGAAGTTCGCGATTGCATCGATGTCATGCGTGAGAAGAATGTATGTGATAGCTTGATTGGTCTCTTCTTTGAACATTAGTGGCAAAACAAAGGATGGTGTTAACACAGGCGTGACTTGGTTGATATGAACATAAAGACCGAGTTAGCACGAAAGAGACCGTCTGAGACGACGAACCTTCCCCAACTTGGTACACTCTGTCCAAGGCGAGAGAAATAAAGCGTGCGAGCTTGCATGGTGTGAAAGTCTCGTATGGTTACTCCGCTAACATTAAGAAACTTGTTTCTATGCAAGATTTGAAATTAATTGGTATGAAGTCTCATGATTATCATGTCTTGATGACATAAATGCTTCTGTTGCAATTAGGAGTATCTTGCGAACAAGGTCCGAGTGGCAATCTTGATCTTTGTGTTATTTCTTCAACTTAATTGCTCGGAAGATCATTGATCCCCAAGGGCTAGATGCTCTGCGGCCGAGGTGGTGGCGACTCTATGTCATCTTGAGATGTATTTTTCTCCGTCATTTTTGATATCATGGTCCATCTCATTGTTCACCTTGTGAAAGAGATAAAGATATCTGACCTGTGTTCTTACATCATATGTACCCATTTGAGAGGTACATGGGAATTCTCAAGTCCTATGTGCGGAATCGATCTCGGCCGGAGGGCGACATCATCGAAGGTTATGCAGCCGAAGAGGTCATTGAGTTCTGCGTCGACTACATGGCTCGGTGGAACCGATAGGTGTGCCTCTATCTCGCCATGAGGGAGACTGGATGGTATCGGGACCATCGGAAGGAAATCAATCACTCCCGATCTGGATCGTACACTCAAGCACATTTCACAGTCTTGCAACACATGATCCAAGTGTCCTCGTACATCGGCGAGCACAAAGACATAATGCGCTAATAGAATCCGGCCGGTCGGAGGTTTGGATCACGAGATAACACAACGTCGGTTTAACGAATGGTTAAAGGTGCGAATCACTAGGAGGTCATCAAGTGATGATCTGTTGCTATGGTTGTACGAGGGTTACAATTTATAATTGTCGCATGGCAAGGATCGACATAAATGGGTACACATTTTATCGGCAACTCGGGATAGGAAGAGCCGATCTAGAAACGGTGTGTCCGCATAGATGCATTGATGCCGATGGGTGAGGAGCTCCTACTATGGGCAAATAGAGGAGATATGGGAGCTCGACTATGTGCTTTTCAAGATCCCCTATTTGGTCCGTTGGGTCCATCTCCCACGGTGAAGGTTGACAAATCAGCGTCACTCTACCGTAGACCTCGAGCGTGTCGGATACAAAACGAACCATTAAATCTTGGCTAACCGAGTTGTTCAAGTCTTCTATGTAACCGACCCATAAATAAGAAGCGCCACGTAGTTCTTCATGGAAAAAGGAGGATAGTCGGAGTTGAGAATGTAGCGGACGAGGAAGAATACAATCAATTTGATGAGTTGCCTCCTTTCGGAAACGGCATCAGGCTTGAGGAAGAACCTAGTGAGGAAGCTAGCTATATGCACGTCGATCATCATGAAGGGCTATATTTTAATTAAGAATTTACTCCAATGTAATTAATTTATTCCATAACATCATGTGTTATGGACTTGTAATCTCTCATATATTTTGATATCAGCGTGAAATTGTCATGTGTTGATGTGTTATGGACTTGTCATCTTTGATATTGATAGCCGGTCATAAAGGATCTTTCTCACCTATACATTTGCAATAATACATTTGAAAGTTCGCGGCAATATTAAGCGTGAATAACAAGAGGAGACCAATGACCAACTAGATCATTTGGTCGAGCAATTTCTATTTGCTTTGCATGATGGAGTTAAGGAAAGAAGGGTTAGGGTTTGGGGCGAAGTCTTGAGTCTTGGCCTCGCCAAATCTTGGAGGTGGCGTGACGAGGAAGGATGGCGAGGAGGAGGGAGGGGTTGGGTTTCCTTTTGCTTTTGCCGCTCTGTGGAAGCGAAGCGAAGCGACGGCCATTTGCAATTATGGAAGCGAGTCGTGGTGGAGTGGAGTGCCAGGTTACTAGGTGCGGTTACTAGGCTAGGCATGGATATATTGTTTTTGTCTGGATATCACAGATTGTCACCAGGTATTCTCAGGCTATCACAGACGGTTCTATTATGGAACCGTCTGTGATAAGGACTTGTAATCTCTTATATATTTTGATGTCAACATGAATTGTCATCTCTGATTTTGATGTCAATGTGGACTTCATTGTAATGTGGAATGATAATATTATGCGCTTGTAATAAGCAGACGATAAAAGACCATATCCTTTTTACATCACAGACGATAAAAAAAGGATTAACGATCCTATCTTAGCCTTCAAATCTTCATAAGCCTTCTCGTCGGCTTCAGTGGTGGCGGGATCAACGACTGTCAGATCAAACGCCTCCACCTGCGACCTTGCACGCTCGATTCGCGCTTGTAGCCGTTCGGACTCCGCAACCAAGCACCATATAGCCCAAAGGGCATTAGTCCTGGTCTCCTCCATCTCGGCGAGGTTGACCTGCTCTCCTGCATTCGGATGTCGTCCTCGACTCTTTGGGCTTGCATCCTCGGTGCGGACCAAGTAGTTCTATAGGGCGATCGCACGATGAGGTTTACTCATTTGGATCTGCGGACCCTCGCATTGGTCCGTCGAGGAGGAGCTCCGATCAGCGAGATGATGGTCGCTATGGTCTCCGGTAGATCGGAGGGCCTACAACGGATGACATTGCGAATGGAGCCTTCGGAAGCTTGGACCAGGTTGCGACCAGAGAGGTGTGAGTAAAGAAGCACAATGTAGGCCAATACAGCTGGCATGAGAGGGGAAGCCATTTGGAGTTTGTAGAGAAAGGGGATCAAGGAGGTTGTGTGAAATACATTGTAGAAGGGATATCTATTTATAGAACAAGTACTAAAGCGGGAGCGTGAGGCGAAGAGATATTTGGGAAGCGATGGTAGCGTTGGAAAATGAAGAGACGAAGCCGTGTGATCGTGAGACGAAGAGACACACACGGGAAAAGGAAGAGACTTGTTCATTTGTCACCAGGATGTGAGGTTATCACAGGAGGTTCCATAATAGAACCGTCTGTGACAAGGAATCACATACGGTTCTATTCAGAAACCATCTGTGATATGGGTTTATCACAGACGGTTCTATTAAAGCTACCGCTCGTGATCGTTGCATATCGCGAGCGGTTCCCGAATAGAACCGTGCGTGATATATCACAGACGGTTTCTTACTAGAACCATCTATGATATGGAACGTATCACAGACGGTTTCTTACTAGAACCATCTATGATATGGAACGTATCACAGACGGTTTCTTACTAGAACCATCTATGATATGGAACGTATCACAGACGGTTCTATTAGGGAACCGTCTGTGATTCCTTATTACAGACGGTTATTTAATAGAACCGTCTGTGATAGCCTTTTTATAAGGAGGGAACCGCTAGGGTTTTGCGCTTACTCGTCACTTCCTCTCCCGCGCCCCTTAGGCTCTCGCGTGCTCGTTCACCTCCTCTAGGGCTCGCATGTTCACCGCCGACTACGACCTCGGCACCCCCGACCTTGGCGCCTTCGACCTCGGCGCTGCCGCCCCCGACCTCGACGCCTCTGACACTGGCGCCTCCGACCTCGGTGCCGCCGCCCCCGACATCGCTTCTTCCCTCCTCGCGCCGGCTCTAGCGCCTCCTCCGGTACTCCCTTGCGCCTCCTCGGTATACCACTCTACTCGCTCTATCCCTTTCGCTCCTTGCTCTGTGATGGGTTACATTGATGCTCTGTGATGGACTTGGTTGATGCTTTGTGATGGATTTGGTTGAAGCAAATTGGTTAGGTGACAATTGGTTAGCCTCCTCTCCGGCTTTGTCAGCAGGCTCGCTCCTCATGGCACGCTCAGCGCCTCCTCTAGTATACCACTCTAATCACTCTATCCCGCTCCCTCCCTTGCTCTATGATTGGTTTTGTGATAGCTCAATGATGATTGTTGCCATATTATGAGATTGAATAGTTAACTAGAATCAGACTTGAGCTTATTTAGAATTGCTTACTTTTGCTATTTTATTACTGTCGGATGTTCAATTCTGTGTTAGCCGAAAATTTCAATATGTTGGAATAGTATCTGTGCACTGATAATCTCTAGACCTTTTATTGACTGTGAGTTTAATCTGCGGTATTGAGATGGCAAAGACTATGTCTTTTGCAACTAGCCTACTGAGAGCAATCGAACAAATTAAAAATCTGAGCTCTATCTTTGATTTTTGATGTTCTCATGATGTTTGTGTTAAGCATTTTATTCTCTTTAGATGACTTGGGAGAATTACATGAGTACATGTTATTTTGGTCATTTAAATTCTTTAGGAATTATGCTTTAATGCTAATTAATTTTGTTGGGATTAATTCTGAAATTTTGTTTATATGTCTTCATTAAAGGCTAGTCTTCTATACATGAAGCATTAAACCTTTGCTTAGCATTTCCTTAGAAATTTGGTGGATTAAGGAGTGTTAGGAGTGTTAGAATAGGAGCTAACTCGAGGCACGAATTCAGCTAGCTAGCTCGCTCCTTAGGCGTTCATCCTAAGCGTTCAGGTGAAACACAACCTACTTAAATCGATCTGACATACTTGAGTGTACCTTTGCTTTATGCCAATCCTCCATGGCATAAAGCAAATGGTACACTCTAGTGTGTCGGGCTAGATAAGTGAGCTCGATCAAAGATGGGCTCGGGTTCTATCTATGCAAAAGATTCGTATCACAGATGGTTCTTATTAAGAACCGTATGTGATTCCTTTGCACTTCCTTAGAGAAGCTGGTGGATTAAGGAGTGTTAGAATAGGAGCAGGGAGGCGGCGAGCCCTAGAGGATTAAACCTTTGCTTAGCATTTCCTTCGTCGATCCTGACATACTTAAGTGTACCTTTGCTTCATGCCAATCCTCCACGGCATGAAATAAATGGTACACTCTAGTGTGTCGGCCTCGATGAAGTAATCACCATAAAAAATTTTACTTGATTCTATTTTGTTTCTATGTCTCCATGTTAATTTGGTCATTTAAATGCCGTTGGATTAATGCTTAATTGTTTTATATTTATGCTGGAATTAATTATGATTATTTGCTAATATTGCACATGTTGAGCATATTATTCAGGTTTAAATGACATGGAGATACTTCATATGTATATGTTAATTTGGGACACTTGCAATCTATTTTATTGCATATGTAACTTATATAGATAGCAAGTAAGCGAGATGGCGGAGGCACCGTCTTAGCTATAAATCACCGACTCCTGAGATGGAAGAGGTGCAAGCGAGGCCACCATCACCAACGCCGTAGATGGAAGAGGCGCCGACAAGGTCGCCGTCTGTAGCCGAGATGGAAGAGGCGCCGAGCGAGGCCACCGTCACCGTCGGCGATAATGACACGAAGCGAGATGGCGGTGGACAATCGAAAATGCTGCGGGCCAACGGGGTCATCACGGTCGATGACTTTGGGGTCCCTCTGAGTCCCAAGAGATCGTGGTGAGATTCCGGACCATCTGCGGGATACTTGCAAGGGCACGGGTCCCCATCACCACACCAAGGTGGAAGGACTGTGAAACAAGCGAAAGCGCTGCGTGGGCGAGAACTTTCAAGCAAGTTCACTATTCGAGCGGACATAGCACACGTCGACGGACGGCGATGCTCACGATGGATAAATCATGGAGGACCTTCAAGAGCATTCTTGTCACGAAGTACATGAACATGGGTCGAGCGCCCTTCGCAAGTATGGATTCTTGGCAGGAAAGCATGGGGCGCCTTTGTGGCTATGAAGACAATGGCGAATTTAAGGAGCAAAGTGCGGCGCACAAAGCTCTCTAGACCTGAAACACTCACCCGCAGACTTCGGCACCAGTGCAGCGTAAATCTGAGAATGGGCGGCGGAGGAGGAGAACCCGTTTCGATGTCACAGACCCGCATTCCTAAAATTTGGTTAAAAGTGAGGGCAAAAGTCTGTCTTTGGGCGTATCTCTTTCACTAACCCGGCAGACGGGAAGTGTCCCAGCGTGTGGTAAATATGCGAACTACCTAGTTATTAATAAGTCCATAACTTCATAGTGTCTATAATAACATGATGACCTCTTGCGGCGTGACTTGATGTCCAAGCTTCCCAAGGCTCCTTCCAAGCGGGCGAGGAGAAGGATATACTATCTCGGCCCTAAGAAACAAGGAGCACTTTCGGGTGCATGCGAGAGCCTTGGGGTTAACGTATCTTGGAGTCATGGATTCGCGGATGACTACTACGCGATAGGAGTAGGAAGAGATCCAAGGTCGAAACACGACGACCGGTTGAGTCTGAATGATTCTTGAAAAATTTGAAGGAAAGCTAGCGACATTGCGAGGATCAAATGAATCAACTCTGAGCGATCACAAGCCTCCTGTTAATTTGGGAGCCGATCTGCTTTCGACATCGGATAGCGTCGTGTCCGCATAATTACGAATATGACGACGTCCAATTACCGATAGATGACATCAACGTAATGTACATTTATGGAATGCACCAAAGATAGACCTATAGGGCGCCTTAGCTAATTGCGTGTCGTTTTGTAGGGCCGACGCCTTGCAAGCTCCAAGTGAGGATAGTCGGGTCCATTTCTATTGAAATTTGCTTGAGGATGGTGTATCCATACCAAGAAGAAGCGATCTTGACCGACGGTGCCTAGTTGGCGCGAGGTTACGTCGAGTCGAGGTGGACAATATACATGACCATTTCATGGCCGTCCTGCTAGAGATTCGCCCGAGCGAAGAGATTAGAACACTAGGGGATGCCGTCCACTCTTTTATCCAGTAGCCCAAAAGGACATCGCCCTGGACCCAGCAGTGCCGCGATCTGGACACGACCATTCCTCTCCAACGGGACCCTCGATGACTCCACCTCATGTTTTGCCTCAGAAGGCCACCTCTTCGGTTCCCGTGGAGAAGACGCGGAAGGAACAGCAAAAGCGTGCCACCGTATTGGTTCTCGAGTCGTCTCGCAGGAAGATGCTGCCAATCATTAAAGCCAAATCGAAATCGACGAACATTAAGGCGCCTCCCAAGTCCGGGAAGTTCGCGAATTCTGAGAATTACGTTATCGGAGGACCGTTGTGCTCGAAACCAGATACTCTCCACCTGGATATGCTTGTCGGGCTTTGCATGCACGGTACATCGTAAGACCATAAAGAAGGGTGCGATCTTTGGAATCACCGTTAGATACAACGATGAGCATTTCTTCAATGGGACGAGGTACTTCCGTCGTGGGTTTCAACGACTTATATGACCTATTCAACCTCGTTGTCCTCGGCGCCTCGCTTCTCGATGTTGGACCTTTGTAAGTGTGTACAATCAAGTTCTACATTCACGTAATACCGATATAATACCAATAAATATCACAACTCATTGCTTATGTGTAGATACATGATGAAAAATGCGGGCATGGCGAGAACCGTGGGTTTCCTTGACCCACATGTGGTATCTATGCAAACCATTGAAACAGACTCGTCCTTCGTCGAGAAATACATAACAGACGCATTGCCGTCGTGAGGAAGAAGTACATAGTGGTGCCCTACAACCGAGGATAAGTGTCACTACTTGCTATACATATTTTATTTGTACTTTATATGTAGTACGAACTTAGGTTTAATGACTATAGCGACATACATGAATAGGTACCCTTTGGATCCTTTTAGTTATTATACCCAAGAGGAACCATGTGATATGCCTTGATTCCCTAGTCGCAACAACCACGACTTGATGTTACGAAAGGAATACTCATATGTATGCTCATTTCCTCCATACATAACTCTATTATAGTCTTCATTCGTTTGAAATGGTCGAGGATAACTTTTTGGAATCATGTAGGTCGTTCATCGAGTATGTTGCCAACAAAGGATTATACAATGGATCGGCCTGGACTAACACACGAGGATGCAATTTTGAGTGCGCACTACAACACAATAATCCTATATCATACTTCATAATAACAGCGTCTCGAAATGACTATACCTATATATGTAATTCTATTTTTCTGATCTTGCTTGACAAAAGAAGTGATGAGCTATGTGCAATCTCGTTTGCCATCATATGCGACTAATCATTAATGCTAGGAAGAAGGATCCGAGGTTTGTCAATCTCGAAATAATTATTTCCTAATTATAAATTTAAATATATATGCTAACCACTTTACTCTTCTTGCTAGCGATAGGGCTTGCACATAGATTTAGATGCACTCGTTGCGGATGAGATCATGGACATTAGAGGGAAGCTCTGCGAATTTATCAAGGTAGATATCATTAACGACGAAGGAGAGTTTCACTCCGTCGCCAGCCGAGTTTCACAGCGTCGACACCTCTCAACCACCTGTAAACAATTAACTCAATTGTAATCCAATTGTAACTATAGCGACAATATTTGAACAAATTCGATCTATTATAATTTATTTTGAGTAATGATCACTTTGAGTTGTCAACAATTTGATTATCTGTGATGTATCTATTTGTCTGCATGCTTGTTTTCAGAGGGCATGGCTAGCAATTCTGAGGTGGCCAAAAATCGCAAAAAAAGGTAGTTAGGAAATGAACTATCACATACGGTTTTTGTTGAAACTATGCATGAAGGCATAGTATCACGAGCGGTTCTTAATGGACCGTCTGTGATCTCCTCGTATCACGAGCGGTTTTAATGGAAACCGTGCGTGATCTCGCCCTTCCTGAGCGATTTCAACAAAAAACCGTCGTGATAGTGCGTATCCTGACGGTTTTGAACCGTCTGTGATAGCTACTGCTATCACGGATCAACAAATATAGACGGTTCGAAAACCGTCTGTGATGACGGTTCCGAACCGTCTGTGATGTGGATTCCTGTAGTAGTGGAATATTCGGCAAATGTTTAGTCACAACAAAAATAATTAGGCCTAAATAGTTGTGCATTTTTCCTCAAACTAGTCCATTTGCTATGTACTCGTTCCAAAAGCGTTATGGTTCTCCATGAGAAATAAATAGTTTAAGCTTTCAATAATTTGTGTATTTGTGTTCAATATACTTGCCTAGATGATATGATAAATAAGCCAAAACATGTATGCCATAAAGTTATACCTCATTGTTGATCATCAAGAATTATATATACTTGTAGCAATTAAAGTCTTAGATCTGCTCAAGAAACAATCTATTAAAAAGTTTATTTTTTTATTAAATTATGTATCCTTTATGCTCTTGATTACAAACTAAAAACAAACTATTGTAGACTCCTATGATAGCACATCCTGCTGACTCCTGAGTGGTCTGCATGCTCTGCAGCTAGTGACACCGCCTCTGATACGGTCAATGTTTGTGCGTGTACGCGGGTCTAGCTATTCTGGTCCCCTCGACAATCCATTTGCAGATGGTTTGGCATAAGAAAAAAAAAATCCACAAATCTAGCAAATTGTAAGTTCATGTAATCTGACATTTCCCCCAAAGTCGTCTACAACATGTAGGTAATTAAATTAAAGAAGAACCCGGGTGTGTGTAGCTCTTCAATACGTAGTGCGGTGTCGTCTACAAGTGGAAATTAAATGGAGGTAGCTGGTAATTATACTACTGAAGTTGAGCTTACGGCAACAACAAAAAAGACAATTATTTTCCACACAATTAAATGTGAAACCATGTTTTCACTATAGTATACCATAAAGATAAAAATCATATTACACTCTGTATTACACTAGGCATGACGTCATGGATCATGCGCCTTTGCCCCTTCGGGGCATGCATGTGAAACGAAAGAGAGAGAGAAAACCAAATAGGTCGAAATAGCGAAGACGAGACCCTTTTTGGCAATATGCCAACGACCAACGCCACAACCACCGGCCTCACAAGCAACAGTGGTAGGGCAGCCACCTTTTCTTTTCAGACAAAGAAAAACACACAAACACACGACAGAGAGAGCAACCACCATGCACGAGCGCAGACAATCCGCTCCGGCCCAGGGAGCAACCGGCCAAGATCCCACGCCGGCCCGGCCTAGTGGGGCCCGGCTACCTCCTCAACACTCCGGCGTGAGCGAGCGGTCCCTCCGGAAGTCCTGGCAGTAGTAGTACACCATGTGGCTCCGCTGCGCCCACCGCATCGCCGTGTACTGCTGCGGCGTGAGCCCCGTCCCGGCGGGCGACGCCGGCACTGGGTGGCAGGAGGCCGGGGCGGAAGACACGCATCCCGCGGTCACGAACCGGTTGAAGTGCGCTACGAATGGCTGGTAACGGTAGTCCGCCCGGTGCCGGCCGTCGTCCGTTGCCCAGTCGGATGCGTCCCAGATCGACCCGTACACCCACATCGGACGGTCAGGGAAGGTCAGCTCGGTCTTACGCTCGTACCTCCTAATCGGTACATCGTCCACGAAGAACCTGCCTCACAGCAACATTTGTTAGTCAGGCACGGTCATATGTACTCGAATTGACGGGTTCTCTATATTCTATCATGTGTATATGCGTGCTCAGCGCTCTACACCGGTAAATTGCTTACGTGATGGCATCGGGGTTCCAAAGGATGGCGTAGTTGTGGAAGTCGGCGGTCGGGTCAAACCAGAGGTGAAACCTCATCTCGCGGCCGATGATCCGGCCGTCGCCGCTGCCGCGGACGTAGACGTTGGTCTGGAGCGTGTAGGGCTCCCCGGGGATGGTGCCGAGGAACTCCATGTCGATCTCGTCGTGGAACCCCGGGTGCGCCTCGTTGTTGGAGAGCTGCAGCCGAATTTGTTCAGACACGAATTGGGATGCCAAGTGAGCCATTGTCAGAATTAAAACTTCGCTTAAATCAACACACGTCCCCATTGGTTTTAGGTGTGCTTACGTAGAAGGCGGTGTTGGTGCCGGCTGTGTAGCCGGGAGGAGCTTAACGCGAGCGGCAAAGTAGCCGTTCCTGTACGACTGCTTCGACTTGAACCCACTCCTGCATTGTATCACCTCATAGTTGTAAATATTACTATACTAGTAAGCATAATCAGGAGCATATGCATAGATTAACGTAAGAGAAAATTAAGCGTTCGAGATAAATTGTTTTAGTGTATATGCAGGCTATTTGCTGACATGTGGACCCACAAGGCCCTATAGTATGTACTATGCAATATATCATCTAAAGATGAAACACCGACAAAGATAGGTGCGGTCAATTTTATAGAGCGCAAATAATCATGCTGCTAGTGATGTCTCTCTCACCAAAACACAAACCTGAACATGGCCACTGTTGTGACAGAACAAAAGCCAAATATACTAACACATGCACCTAAATGAAAACTAAAGATCTATATAGATAAAATAAAAATAATAATAAAAAAGAATGTACCGCAGCTCTTGTCGAGCCAGATGGTGATTGAGGACTGGTCGCCAGAGACCGTCTGGTGCTGCGGGCCCCACTTGTTGTTGTAGCCGCGGGAGAACGCCATTGGCCTGAACCTCGAGCTCGGGTAGTAGCCAGGAGAAGGCTGTGCATTGGAGGAGACCGCCATTGCCAAGAGCATCAGCACCAAGGCCGGAACGAGAGAGCACAAGAGGATGCTGGAAGAAGCAGCCATTGCTAGCTTAATTCAGCTTTGCTAAGCTAATTCAGCTAGCTAGAGGCTGAGCTGAATAGAGAAGAAGGCACTTGCTAGCTAAGCTGCTCTGGGAGAATGCAGGGGTGTGCACGTGAGTATATATAGGAAAAAGAGGGGAGAGAGTGTGCGTGTCTAGAGAGAGAAAATGGCCAGACGGGGCCACTCACGGGAATGGATAGAGAATCACATCATCTTACATTACAACTACAATAGGCATAGAGGAACACTACTGTGACATTAGCATATTTCTATCCGTTGGATCAAAGGAGCAATGGATGAGATTGAACCACCACAGTGATAGCTATAGTAAAGTGAAATAGTATTTACTGTTCTACAGTGTTGTTGATCATGCTAAGATGAATCTTGTGGGTTCTTTTTTTTATCGACTATCAGCGTTGCCAATGGCACCGTGACATTACAGAGGATGCCATACCGATGGGTAGTACAGCAGGAGAGTAAATGATAAATGCAATGGGGATTGATGGAAGTTACGGAATGGAACGAGCCCCTGCCCACCTCTGATCTCACCTCATCTGCATCTGCTGCTGATGCTGCCTTGGCAAGTGCCAAGTGCCAAGTGCCAAGTGCCTAGAGGCAAAGTTGCTTCTAGGCTTGTAGTACTAGTAGTACTATAGTAGGTAGCTACTGCTTGCTTCAACCAACAAACACAAGGCCTGGGGTAATTGGGGAGTGAGATGTGTGATGTGATCATATCTTCTTTACTAAAAGTAGTAGCAGTAGTTACTACCAGATTGTACTTTCGTTTTCATGAATGTCCATGCAACTTGGTAGTGTTTGCTGTACGTTGTTGCAGTTAAGTCTCTAAAAAGTTACTCTTTTCACTTCTTCCAATAATTGAAAACAGAGTTGTAATGGTAGTAATTATCTGTTCATCACACAGGCCAGGGATAGTGTCGGTATAAGTGCTAACTTTTACTGTGTGGCCTCAAAGCACATGCGTACCATGTTAGTATTATGCTTGTCACTGTTGGGCTTGATTAATTAGTGGTCCAATCCCTCTTTCTTCTTTTCCGAAAGCGAGTCTAAGTACATAGCAGCTTTATTGGCAGAATTGATGGTTCAATTAAGGATTTAATTTAGTTGAAGAGTATTAGAGGAAAATAGGAAGTTGCATGGTAGGGCCAATAAATTTTTTTTGAATGATTTCTGTTCAAAATAATCCCCTCATCCAAACGCCGCCACCGTATGTGGGGTACTATACAGGCTACTATAGTACTAAGGGGCGGAGCCCGTCACGGGTTAAGCTTCGGGTCGGTCCAACTGCTTTTGATCTAAAGTTATATTTTGCTCATTTTTTAAAAAAAAAATTACATGAGGTTTTGATACTGGGTCTCGACCATTGCTGTAGAGACCTGGCTCGACAATTCTTACTCAGGAGTCATGAGTATCTCACCTGTATTTTGCTTGCTTGTGGTCGACGTCTGCAAGTTGCAACGACCCCTTTGGGATTGGACGGCAGGCCCTGCAATGAATACCCAATATATGTGCACTGTCAGTGCACTTGAGATGTACACAAGACATCCCACATGCGCCTGCGAGTGGCCTAGAGGAGCAGTCATGCAAGGTTCCAAGTAGAAATAGATCCAAATGGCCAAGGACTACTCGCATTCACACATATATAAGTCCAATAAACAAGGGTTCCACTTCAGCTATGAAAAAATATAGTGAGTGTAACATGTAACGGTGTGCATGTATGGATTAGATGAGGCCAAGTCCAACATTTCCGCTAATTAATCAACCTTTCATTCTTTGTCCCAGGGCCTCGTGGTCAGCACATGCAAAAGTGTTCGGCTTAAATGGCCGGATCTGCGTGAAAGCAAAATACATAAGAGCATCTATAATAGTTCACGTCACTTGTTATTAAATAGTTGTCACATCAGCATTTAGGTGGTATGGAGGAGAGAAAGTGAGGAGAGAAGATGAGATTGTTTCTAGATGAAAAAACCAGCAAATTGTTAATACCAAGGCATAAGAAACAACCAAATACTCTATTGGAGACTTACTTGTTACTTAAAAGCGTATTTTGTGGGTCCCTTGTCTCCAACAAAATATCCACGGGATCACTTATGTATTTCGACTTCATTATTGATATGATAACAGAGCCAAAACATGTAGGCCACAAAGTTATACTTCATTATTGATTATCAAGAATCATGCACACCGATAGCAATTAAAGTCTTAGACACAAGCTCAAGAAACAATCTATTGGAAGAATTGTTTCTTTTTATTAGATTGAGTACTCTCTCTCTCTCTCTTAGTAACAAGCTAAGAAACAAACTATTGTAGATGCTCAAAGAGGAATGCTAAACACACGATTTATTTTTATCGTCGTATCGTCTGATACTGCGTGGCGGTTGGAAGGGCCTTCGGCGGCGGTGGTGGTAGTGAGCGGCCTTGCGGCCTTAGGAGCTCTGGCGCCGGAGGAGGCGCGGAGGAGGCGCCACGGCGTGGGAAGGGAAGGGCGGCTGGTGTCACGAGTGGTCATTTGGGCGTCATCTGTGAAGCATTTTGAATACATAAACACCTCCATAAATCACCTACTTCTTCAATTTGCTCCTATATCTAATTATCATTTACTTTGCCCTCATAAGTAAAGTTGGAGTATAAATAACCCTTAGGCCGCATGTTAGCACTGTTTCTCGTTGTTTATATTATTTTTGGCACTTTTTTCAGTAGTGTCAATACTTGTTTCAATGATGTTAACATTTATTTCAGTTATGTCGGTGATTTTGGTACTTGTACTTCACCATTTCATTACTAATGCTGAAATTATGTATTACATATACCAAATCACTCAAATCATTGAAACGAGTATTCATATCAGTTAAATAAGTACTAAAATAATTTAAACAAGTAATAAAGATAATTAAAACCAAGAGAAAATAGTGTGAGCATGCAATCTATGAGGCATTTACACGCCAACATAACTTATAGGGCCCAAACAAACGAAAATAAGGTATGGAAGTCAAATTGAAAAAGGCATGTAACTTACGGGGTATTTATGGGTTTTTTAAAAAAATATTGATCTTTTTAAAGAAGACTTTCAGAGTAGAAAAATCTGTGCTTTTGTGTCGCTTTTCATAGACGTTGGAGCAGTTGTTTGTCGAGATTATCGCCCTAAATTGAGCCAGTGTCTGCATGCATGTGAGGTGTGTTTTGTTTGTGAACATCGCTTTCATGTACTGTTGATGCGTAGTAGCAGTAGCAGTACCACTTTTATTCAGAATGTAATGTGGTTATATCAACATCAGCAGAGAACCGGCCATGTTACCTGCATTGCGATGTAGGCGTAGGTTGACGTCGAGCTCCGGCCCCGGTCGAGGAGTTTTTGGCAGATAAAGTAATTTTTAATCCGTATTCGGAGAAATGATTATGTCCAACTCGTATTTGCATATATAGCACCGTTGTCGTACGATCGTCATGTGACAACACCTCTCGTCACGCCACGCCACCGTTGCTCTATAGTGCGTTGCCACATAGCCACGTGCGACAACGCCTCTGTCTCGCCATACGTGGCCTCACGATCGCCACACGCCATGCGTCGGTTTTCTTTTTCTACAAAAATTCATTTATGCATAATTTTTGTAGGAATGTTTAAATATAGAATAGGCTCCAAAAATATGCATTTTTGGAGCCTCTTATTTCTGATGTACTTGTTTGTATAATTTTTTCAAAATTTAATCCATTCTTAATTTTTCTCGAAAAATAAAAAAAAATGCTACTGATGGTTGTGCATGGTGGCCATCGGCAACCATGTGTGCCGCGACCCACGTCTGGCAACAAGCTGTGGCTTTTTTTCTTCTTTTTTTGGAAAATCATTTATTTATAATTTTTGTAGGAATTTTTAAATATAACAATAGGCTTCAAAAATTATGAAATTTTTTGTGGAGCCTCCTGACAAAGTTTACTTGCTCGTGTAATTTTTCCGAAAATTTTATTCTTTCTAAATTTTTCTCAAAAATTCATTTAAGTATACTGTTTGTAGGAATATTGTAATATAGAAAATAAGGTCCAAACATTATGAATTTTTTTAAAAGGCTCCTTACACAGTGGACTTGATTGTGTAATGTTTTTGAGAATTTCATATGTTCAAGCGTCTAAAAAATTAAGGGTTTAGATCTCGAAAATTAGGGTTTTAGGTTTCGGAAATTAGGGTTTCATGATTTCATGTGAATTGAAATGTGTGAAATTTAGTACCACATTGACCACTCTAAGTGCAACAAGATTGTTATAGCGATAGTGACAAATTTGAATGCCCCATAGTAGTACTAATTATACTACTATTATTTAGATTTTTGGTACCATACTATTTTCTTTCGCTCTGAGTAGTACTAATCATACTACTATTATTGGCAGTATGATACTTTGACGACTTAATAACACTGCACAAATAGAGAGCACGATGGATCACGACGAACTAGGGCATGTTGAAACCTAACCTTCCCTGCAGAACGATCTATGAAATGTACATCGACTAATCTAAAGTAAAATATAGGGATTAACATGGATTATCCTTGACGAACACGATGGATCACGAGAACCCACGAAAACCTTCTCTCTTCCTTCCCTTCTTTCCTCCTCCTTCCTTGCTGCCCTTTCCTTCCCTTTCCTTGCCACGATAGAAGATGGAAGCTCGCTTGGTTGCCACAGACACGGCAGCGGAACTGGCATTTGTTACACCTGGAAGGAAGGGCTGCCATAACAGGTTTGGTAGGGTGGCGGCTTGCCACAGATAGGGTTTAGCGGTACGCTGTCGAGAGGTTGGGTTGCCACGGTTGGGGCATGGCGAGGAAGGGTTGCCATGGCGAGGGTTTAGGCGGTGGCTTGCATGGCGAGTTTAGCGAGAACCAGCGAGAAAGGGCTTTGCCACTACGGGGGTTTGGAAGGGTGTCGGCTTGCCATGACGGGGTTTAGCGAGATCTTGTGACGGGGCGACGGACAGGCTCTATTTGTGTAGTGTTATTAAGTCGTTGAAGTATCGTACTACCAATATGAGAGACCATGTGGAGGTCGTCCGTGTGAGTGATGAGTAATTGACAAAGGTTTTAGGTCGGTCGAGTTTGGTTTGTGTGGTCGGACCATGTCGTTCTTGCAGTTCACGCGTTTTGTGAAATCAATCGAAATTTGTCGGGATAATCGAACGACCGGCGTGTTATGGCGATGCACGATCGCATGGCTGCGGTTATCTGATTGGTAAATGGCGGTTGAAGAATTCCGAGAAGTTGTCTTTTGAGTTCGGTCTTCATTGAAAATCGGAACGACCGCGAGTATTGGAGCCATCGGCCGAGTGCGGTTGATCCGTGGTAACATAATGGTTGTCTGGATTGTTTTGTGAGTTTCGGCCATTTTGGTGTTTTGAGTTTTGGATAGGTCATATCCAAGTGTGTTCATGCATATGTGTTGCATATTGCATGTTTGAGCTAACGTTAGGTCAAGTTGTGAAGAACTTGTTCGGTTTCGTGTTTCTTATGCGTGTGGTGCTGCGGGACGTCGGCGGAGTCGTGGCGAGACACGGTGGATCGGACTAAGCGCAGTGGCGCCGAGGTCGAACAGTCGGGATGTGTCGAAGGCGACGTGGACTCGAGGTGGTTCTGGCGTCTTGAGACAAGGAGCGGAAGCTTCGGAAGGTGCGTAAAGGCGAATCGGAAATTGCAAGGTCGCACAAGCGGGGCGGGCTCAGTTGGACTTAGCGGGCGTGCAGGGAGGAGACCCGTTAGCCAAGGCTATATAAAGGATTGGAGGGCTGCATGCCCTCTTGAGCACTTGAAAAGGAATTAGGGTTTTGCTAGAGTCAAAAGAGTCTTTAGTGGTCGTTTTTGCTTTAGGCTTTAGTGGTTGAGAGTGTTGGTGGAGGCGTTGGGTGCTCCTGCTTGTTCCCTTTGTAGCTCTCCCATGTGAGTTCTTGGCTTAGGGAGAGGGAGAGGATGGATTGATGAACTTGTAATCATTCCTCTTGTTTTAATGTCCATGCGTATGGGGATGTATCTCTTTGTATTTAGCTCTTGATTCAATGAATGGAAATCTGAAGTTTTCTTCTATTCGTGCTCTCTGTTCTTCGTTCTCTCTTTTTGTGATTTTTGGGGCTTTCGTCAATTCGGGAGTTTTTGCTTGGTTCTTCCTCTTGATCTTGCTTGTTTGGGACATGTGAGAACCTATCTAAGGTCATCTAGATCATCATCCACCCACGAGCAAGTCGTTAGATCAAGTTTTGTTTTTGCGGCTTTTGAACCCACCTTCGTTCAAATACAAAGGATAGGAACCTTGGCATGGATCTCTGAAATCGTTGCTTGGAATAGGTTCCTAATATCTTCGGAAGGTGTGGTTCAATTTTGGTCAAGTTTGGCGCGTAGATCAAAAGTTACGTTGATTTTCGTTTTGAAACCCGAGCGGATTTTTGCTCGTTCGGGACAATCGGATGAACAAGCTTAACACTGCGGTTGTCGGGATGCGGTACAACCGGCGCTTGTCTACGGTTGTCTGGATCACGGTACAACCGGCCGTTTACTTCGCGGTTGTACCGATTGTCTGATTTGTTCGAAACTTCTGTTTTTGTTTGTTTGAGTGGGGGTGAGGAGGATTCAACATAAGACTTCCTCTGTTAATCTTTGATCTTCATAGCTCTCATAGCTATTGGAGTGATTTACAAGTTGAATCCATTCTTTACGAAAAAGATTAGGTGCTCCTATTCACCCCCTCTAGTCGCCTTCCGGTCCTTCAATTGGTATCGAGCGGTTAGCTCTTTTCAATAGATCTTAACGGTCTCAAGAGCCGTGGCGATGGACAAGTACTCGACCAAGCCGCTTTGTTTTGATGGCATCGATTACCCTACGGAAGAGCCGAATGGAGACATACATCCGGGCCGGTATGCCATCTGGCGAAAGGTCAAGGTTCGATTATTTGTTCTGCCGATGAGAACATCAATGCCGGAACATGGTTGATGTTGAGGCGAATGCAAAGGCAAGGAACATCATCATCCGGGGTTTGAGTCGTAGTGAGTTTGATCAAGATATCTCACATGCCGTCGCCTCGATATCTGGGTGACCCTCGGCGCATACCATGAGGCACCACCCAGATCAAGACGGTTCGACAGGACCGGTTCAAACGAGAATACAACAAATTTGAGATGCTTGTCGGTGAGTCCCTAGATGAGTGCCGACGCGTTTTCACAAGATCTTGAGCAACCTCCGAGCGGTCGGTCTCACATACCCCGGCTTCGGACAATGCTCGTCGGATGCTCACGGCACTCGTCTGCGTGTTTGGGAGATGAAAGTGACCACCATCAAAGACACGACAGACCTCTCGACCTTGACTCTTGATGCGCTATACTCACGCCTCAAGACTCACGAGATTGACGTTGTCTCGTGGAGTCGAAATCACATCGATGGCCTTGGTCACCGATCGATTAAACTTCGAGTCCTCTTGCAATTTCTCTCTTCTTTGCTCTCTGTGACATAACCGATGATCGCTTAGAGCGACTTGATGAGCGGCTTGCCCTCCTTGCTCGTGGATTCTCCCACGCTTACAAAGGGAGGAGGGACGAGAAGAGAGGAGGACCCGTGATTTGCTTCGAGTGTGGTGGCCCCAACCACATTGAACAACCGCCCCAAGTGGAGAAGGGCAAAACGACTCTGGCGGTTCGGGCAAAACGACTACACCGACAAGAACTGCAACAAAAGCCTCCATTTCGGGCGCCCAAGACAAGAAGAAGTTCCGCAACCGGCAAAGCCAAGCTCTTCCACTGCGTCCTCACGCCTTGACGACCTCGACCTCGGCGAGGTGGAGGGATGGAGCGGCGATGACGGACGGGTGATCAAGAGCCCAAGAATAGCGGCGACGACTTCTCGGCATGTGCTTCATGGCCCTCGAGGGCGAACTTCGGCACAATGGCAGACTCCGACTCGGACGAGGTAGATCCCACCTACGAACAGCTCAATCATGCTTTTCTTAAGCTAGGAGGTTTTCATGCTAAAGCTAAGGCTAGGTGTGCTGAGTTAGAGAAGGAAATAGATAGACTGTCACTAGAGATTATTGCTCTTACATCTGCTCCTTCTAGTGATGATTGTGATACATGCTCTGCTTTGCTGGTTGATATGGAGAAGTTAAGGACCTCACATGATAGTATGTCCTCCGAACTTGATAGTGTTAAGGTGGAGAATGTTAGTCTGCTTGCTGAGTTAGAGTTGAGTAGGATGGCTGTTACCCTACTTATTACTGATGAGACTACTTCTCCCACCTCATGTGAGGGTAAGGACATTGCTGCTAGAGGATCTTATGCCATGCTCCTTGATCTGCCTGAGTCTTGTGAAAATTGCAATAACTTGAAGATGAACTTAAAACGGGCAGATCATAAAATTCTTTGAACTACAAGCTTCTTTACTTGAGCCGATTGTTTCATGCTTGAACTGTCCTAAGTTAAGCTACGAACTTGAAATCGTCTCCAACAGCTTCAAGATATGATTGATCATGAAAGGAAGTTGGCTCGGTTTGCTTCTAAGGACCTGTTAGCTCACCATGCATTAAGTGTAACAAACTAAAATCGACTTGATTGCTTTGGATGAGAAATGTGTGAAGCTAACTAAGGACCTTCTAGAAAGCCACATTGTGCTTGCAATATGATTGTGGAGAAGGGGAGAAGCCTCGGGGTAAGGATAAGGCGCTTAGCGTGAACCAAGCGGCTAGGATGGGGTCGTCCCTTGAGTCGGTGTGCTTGCACAAGCCATTCTTCCCTCTCGCCGCCGGTTCTTCTTTTGCTCCTTACCTTCTGCATGTCTCTTCTTCCCTGCTCTTCTTGCACCTCTCTCTTTCGGGAGTGTCGGTACCTTATGAACACTCTCGAGAGATTTGTAGGAGGCAAGAAGAAGCTCAATCTTATTCTAGACCAATCTAAGATTTGCAGATTTAATCGGGGTCTAGGATATGACCTCTTTGAGGACATGAGGAAGCATCCACCGCCGTGCTCGGACCCATAGCACTGAGTGTGATCGAGGCGAGCCGGGACCGAAAGTCCATTTCAAGTCGGCGGGCTATGTCCGTGGGATTTCGACAATGAAGGTAATTTCACATCTTCGCTTCTACCTCTCGAAGGTGAAGTATCACCGCACCTTCTGTCGAAGGATGGACACACGATCGTCGATGCTTGGCGCCGCCAAGATCGCACGTAGAGACCATGTTGAGTCTCTTAGGCGCATTCGTGGACCCCGGACCTTGAGTGCACCTAAGACCAACACGAGGTCTAGGCTTGGTTCTTCGATGGGTTTGTGCGCATCGAGGACTTGGTTTTCGAGTTTTACGGTTTTCGTCCTCATCTTTGCTTTCGATCGTGACTTCCGCCGTCCCGAGGTAGATCTCGTTTTCCCCATCGAGATAGCTACATGGCGTGTTCAACATATTGCGAGTGCTCGACTCGCTCCTTCAGAAGCGATCGAACCCAAAGAACGACTTGGGTCTACTCTTAGACCTTACGCTTTGAGTTCTGAGAGCGTAGGGTAGATAGAGGTCGATCGTGCTTGACTACTTCATCTGCCGGCGTGTTATTCGATATTAGGTGCCAAAATCATTGTTGATTTATCGATCTTGAGACTTTACTCTGTTTGACTCGGAGTTCGCGGGTAGGGAAGGAGAAGGTTTGGCTTGTAGACTCGGTTGTTCTCGTCATATATGACCGGAGACTCCGTTGGTTCTCCTCCTAGCCCGCGCTCCGTGATGAGTCGATCACCTTCGGAGCGCTTCGTCTGGCGCGTCATCGCCAAAGGTCTTGTCGTATTAATGCTTCTTTTATTCTTAAGGATGTTGCCTTGGTTAGTAAGTCAGCTGCGGTACAATTTGCTTTCGGTTTCTCGACTTCTTGATGACGGTTTGAGGTGAGCTTTAAGAAAAACAATTGCAAAATTCTTGATTCTTGGTAGTCCGGTTTATGGATTTCTCGTTATGGGAGGATCTTTCGTCTGATTTCTCGATTCTTCCGGTGATCCTCTCCGGTGTTTGGTTGCTACGAGTCCCGCGATCTCTCTTTACGGCATAGGAGACTTGGTCATATTGGATTTGACCATTTGACCCGAGTTAGCGACCATGATCTCATTAGTGGTCTGCCAAACTCAAGATGGTCAAAGATCTTGTTTGCACTCCATCTTGAGACGGCAAGATGGTTGCCGCTTCTCATCCTCCCACCGATTACTATGACCGATGCAGAGAAATTGCTCCACATGGACACAGTTGGACCAAAGTCGAAAGCTTGATCGGCGGGAAGTGGTATGTTCTTGTTGTGGTCGATGACTTCTCGAGGTACTCTTGGGTGTTTTCTTAGCCTCGAAGGATGAGACATTTACACTTTTCGAGGTCTTTTTAGTAGGTCATCTGTTGAGCTCCGGGTGCCTTCTGAGCGATCCGCGATGACAATGGCACGGAGTTCAAAATTCCTACTTTGAGAGTTTCTGCGGTGAGGCAGTGTAGAGCACCGCTTCTCTTCTCCATCGTTCCTCGGCAAAATGGCGTTGTGGAGAGGAAGAACCGTACCTTGGTCGAGATGGCGGGGCGATGCTTGATGAGTACTCTACAGAGGAAGTTTTGGGTGAGGCCATTGCGACCGCGTGCCATGTTTGAATCGAGTTTTTCTTGGGCACTCCTACACCAAGACTTATGAAATTCGAGATACGCTAAAGCCAGCGTCTCTCATTTTCGTGTGTTTGGTTGCAAGTGCTTTATCTTGAAGTCAGGGAACCTAGACAAGTTCGAGTCACGTTCTGTGGCGGTATCTTTCTAGGCTACTCGACTTCTTGGCGGGCTTATAAGTGCAGGCTGCGAGTCTAGCAAAATGGTAGAAACACGTGAGGTGACCTTTGACGAGGCGGTCAGGGGACTAGGCCAGATATCTCGAGTTCTTTAGAGCGGTCAGAGACCATCTTTGTGGATGATGAGGACGATGGAGATGACGGTTGTCTACCGATCCTGCCCCTCATCCACTCCTTGAGGTGCCGTCTTCCACCGCACCTCGAGGTGATCGACCCTGCCTTCGCTTCCTCTGGAGCTAGTGGCTCTGTTCCTACCTCGTCGACTCATGAGGTAGAGGCCACTTCTTCATCTCTCCAGGACCTCCTAGACACTTCCAAAGTTCATCCTTGAGAGAGATCATTGGAGATCTTTTCGAGCGTGTTACCCGCTCAAAATCGCTTATCTCAATTCTGTCTCCATTCTCGCCTTCATTGCCTCTTTTGAGCCCAAAGATGTTTCTCATGCTTTATCGATGAGTCATGGGTCAATGCCATGCATGAGGAGCTAGAAAATTTCGAGAGAACAAGGTCTGTCGCTTGTTGAGCCCCACGAGGCCACAATATCATTGGAACCAAGTGGGTGTTCAAGAACAAGCAGTGAGGATGGGGTAATCATCCCAAACAAAGGCGAGATTGGTAGCTCGGGGTTTTCCTGTTTGAGGTCTAGACTTTGAGAGACCTTTGCCCTGTGAGCTCGACTTGAAGCCATTAGAATCTCGCTTGCCTTTGCGGCTTCTAAGGGTTTCAAGCTTTACCAGATGGACGTGAAGAGTGCCTTCCTCAATGGCCTTATTGAGGAGGAAGTCTACGTCCGATGACCTCCTGTGTTTTGAGAACCCCAAATACCCTAACCATGTCTTCAAGCTTTCCAAAGCTGTATGGACTTAGCAGGCTCCCGAGCTTGGTATGAGAGGCTTAAGTCCTACTTGATAAGTCATGGTTTTGAGATGGGTAAAGTTGACAAGACCTTGTTCATCCGCCAAGCATGGCATCGACCTTCTGCTTTCGTCGGATCTATGTCGATGACATTATCTTTGGCGGCTCTTCCCATACTCTGGTTTCCCAGTTCTCGGATGTCATGAGCACCGAGTTTGAGATGAGTATGATGGGTGAGTTGACCTTCTTCCTTGGCTTCCAAATCAAGCGCACTCGGGGGTACATTTCTTCATCAAGGAAAGTACACTCGTGACCTCTGAAGCGCTTCGACATGAGTGATGGGAAGCTCTGTGTCGACTCCATGGCTTCTACAAATTATCTTGACCTGTGATGAGGATGGCGAGCCGCTTGATCAAAGGAGTTTCGCAAAGATGATTGGTTCCCTCTTGTACCTCAACGCCTCGAGACCGGACATACATTTTTACGTGTGTTTGTGCGCTGCTGAGCTTCTCCTCGCGTTTCACCGCCAAAGATGAAGCGCATCTTTTCAGACCTGCGAGCTACCATTGACTATGGTATCTGGTACTCTTCCTCATCCCGTCTTTCCTTGAGAGCCTTTTCGGATGCAGACTTACGGGTCAGAGGATAGATAGGAAGAGCACTTCTGCACTTGCCAATTTCTTGGCACTTCTCTTGTCTCTGGTCTTCAAGGAAGCGATGCAGGTGTTACCTGATCCACCGCAGAGGCCGAGTATGTTGTTTGCAGCCTGATTCTTTGAGTCAAGTGCTCTGATGGCTTCGACCTGCGGGACTTTGGGTTAGTTATCGGCGTTGTTCCACTTTTTGTGATAACACTTCGATTAACATTGCCAAGAACCCAAAGGCAAAGATTCGGACCAAGCACATCGATATTCGTTTCCACTTCCTTAGAGACCATGTAGAGAAGGGCGATATAGTGCTCCGCCAGGTGAGTGACCACCGGTTATCGACATTTTCACCAAGCCATTGGATAGTTCGAGGTTTTCACTCTGCGGAGAGAGCTTGGGGTGGTTTGTCCTTATGGACTTTGAGTGAGGGAGCTTTGGGTTTCTTGCTTTACTATATTATTTATGCTCTTGCTCCTTACTATTGCATTGCATTTTGGGTGCATTTGGGATTAGTCCTCCTAGCATAGATTAGAGTGCTTCTTTTGTCTAGTTGTTTAGATTTACTGCTCTTATCTTGTGATTCTAGGATCTTGCTTATTAGTCGCTCTTCTCACTAGGTTGAGCTTACTCACTTCTTATAGGTTCTAGCAAGGGTTGGGCCACCCTTGGGTAGACAGGAACGTGTTTGCTCCTTAGTGTGTTAGCCAGGCGCTTGATAGTCCTAGAGTCATATGGGTAGATGAGAGTCGATCTGAGCCATAGTATTCTCTATATCTTATCTATGCTTTAAGGATTTTGTTTTATGTTTTCTTTGCCGCTTCTCGATTTATTGTTTTGGTTCAAGGAGTTCATTTGGGAGCTTCGAGCTTAATATTGACTTAACTCAACTTGAACTAAAATTGCATCTAATGTTGAGGGGAGCCGATCTTACGCATTTCTAGCATTCTCGCATTGTAATATAACTACATTGAGCCTTGATTATTATCCTGCTATGACATGTTTACAATGCTTTACACCTTGCCATGACTTGTGCTTATTTGCTAGATTTATCATGACTTCATATGTGTAGCCTAGCTTTTGCCATGATAAGTTAATTAAAATTGCTCAACTTAAACTAAAACTTGTCATGTTAGCACTCGAGATTAGTCTTTCTTGAGCTATCCTTTTATGATTCATGCCATGTCAAATAGGCTGGGTAGAGTGATGAATCTATATTGAGCCTTAGAAAGAGCTGTTTTAGTCTCTTGGTGATGCATGAGTTAGTACAACTTGTTAAAAAAAAAGATCTCTTTTGTGCGAAAAAACTGATCTCACCAATTCTCTCCTATGAGACGGCTTGCCATTGCACTTGGCATGAACTTAGGGGGAGTTTTGGGTGACCTAGACTATCTTCTTAAGCTTCTCGCTTGGAGTAGTCGATAAGGCTTGAGACCTAGCACATGATAAAACAAAAATCTGGTTGGAAACCACCATGAATTTCAAAAGAAAATATGTTTCATGTGTTCAATGTGCTTAAAGCCACAAAAGTATCATGTACTTTAACCAATGTTTCAATCTTGAGCATAGCACTCTATTTGGTCTCAATTTAAGCTTCTTAGTTCCGCTTAGCTTATTGACATGGCCTGCATCATCCTTGGATATCTCTAGCTAGACTTTGCTCATTGATGACTTGACTTGCTCACATAATGTACCTCATTTTCAGATTGTCATCTATGTGTTCTAGCTAGCTTATACATATCTTGTCATGATCTAGATAGCCTTTTTATTAAGTTATGGCTTGGTGTATTACATGTTGGTCATTATGGATAATTCTCATGGCTCAAAATGCTTAAATAAACAAACTTCAGCCATTTTCATCCTTTAACATGTCATTTTCTCTCTTGAGCATTCTTGATGTGTTTATTGCCAAAAGGGGGAGAATAGAGAAGAAAAATCTGTTGGGAACAGTTTAGAGCTTTGGAGAACAATTTGCTCTTTTAGTTGTTGCTCTATTGTTCCTTCTGTCGACATGGTCATTGTTTCACTCTTCTTCTTTGGACCATGTTGGATTCTTCAAACTCAAACTCAACTTTGCTCTTTTGAGTTTGTCAATATACTCATCAAGGGGAGATTGAGAGACCATGTGGAGGTCGTCCCCGTGAGTGATGAGTAATTGACAAAGGTTTTAGGTCGACGAGTTTGGTTTGTGTGGTCGGACCATGTCGTTCTTGTGTTCACGCTGCGTTTAGTCAAATCAATATTTTGTCGGGATAATCGAACGACCGGCGTGTTATGAGCGATACGATCACAGGCGGTTATACCGATTAGTAAATGGCGTTGAAGAATTCCAGAGAAGTTGTCTTTTTCGAGTTCGGTCTTCATTGAAAATCGAACGCATCCGCAGTATTGAGCGATCGACCGAGTGCGGTTGATCCGCCGGTAACATGGCGGTTGTAAATGGATTGTTTTGTGAGTTTCGCCATTTTGGTGTTTTGAGTTTTGGATAGGTCATATCCAAGTGTGTTCATGCATATGTGTTGCATATTGCATGTTTGAGCTAACGTTAGGTCAAGTTGTGAAGAACTTGTTCCCTGTTTCGTGTTTCTTATCTCGTGGTCGCAGGACGTCGAGCGGAGTCGTGGCGAGACACGGTGGATCGGACTAGGCGCAGTGGCGCCGAGGTCGAACGGTCGATGTGTCAAGACGACGTGGACTCGAGGTGGTTGCGAGGCGTCGAGACAAGGAGCGGAAGCTTCTGAAGGCGCGAAGTCCGAAATTGCAAGGTCGCATAAGCGGCGGGCTCTTGGACTTAGCGGGCGAACGGGAGGAGACCCGTTAGCCAAGGCTATATAAAGGATTGGAGGGGCTGCATGCCCTCTTGAGCACTTGAAAAGGAATTAGGGTTTTGCTAGAGTCAAAAGAGTCTTTAGTGGTGTTTTTGCTTTAGGCTTTAGTGGTTGAGAGTGTTGGTGGAGGCGGTGGGTGCTCCTCGCTTGTTCCTTTGTAGCTCTCCCATGTGAGTTCTTGGCTTAGGGAGAGGGAGAGGATGGATTGATGAACTTGTAATCATTCCTCTTGTTTTAATGTCCATGCGTATGGGGATGTATCTCTTTGTATTTCGCTCTTGATTCAATGAATGGAAATCAAGTTTTCTTCTATTCGTGCTCTCTCGTTCTTCGTTCTCTCTTTTTGTGATTTTTGGGGCTTTCATTCAATTCGGGAGTTTTTGCTTGGTTCTTCCTCTTGATCTTGCTTGCTGGGACATGTGAGAACCTATCTAAGGTCATCTAGATCATCATCCACCCACGAGCAAGTCGTTAGATCAAGTTTTGTTTTTGCCTTGGTTTTGAACCCACCTTCGTTCAAATACAAAAGGATAGGAACCTTGGCATGGATCTCTGAAATCGTTGCTTGGAATAGGTTCCTAATATCTTCGGAAGGTGTGGTTCAATTTTGGTCAAGTTTGGCCGCGTAGATCAAAAGTTACGTTGATTTTCGTTTTGAAACCCGAAGCGGATTTTTGCTGTTCTCCAGACAATCGGATGAACTGGACTTAACATCTTGCGGTTGTCTGGACTGCGGTACAACCGCCGCTTGTTCATGGGTTGTAGCCGATGCTAAGACAACCGCCGCCGTTTACTAGGGTTGTACCGATTGTCCCGATTTGTTCGAACTTCTGTTTTTGTTTCTTTGGTTGTGGGGGTGAGGAGTGGATTCAACATAAGACTTCCTCAGTGCTTAATCTTTGATCTTCATAGCTCTCATAGCTATTGGAGTGATTTACAAGTTGAATCCATTCTTTGCGAAAAAAGATTAGGTGCTCCTATTCACCCCCTCTAGTCGCCTTTCCGGTCCTTCACAATAATAGTAGTCCGATTAGTACTACTATGAGAGTTCAAATTCTGTCACTCTTCGCTATAGCAACCCTCACGCACCTAGAGTGGTCCATGTGGTACTAAACTTCACACATTCCAAGTCACATGAAATCATGAAACCCTAATTTACAAACCTAAAACCCTACTTTTTGAGACCTAAACCCTTAATTTTCGAGGCGTTTTAACATATGATATTCGGAAAATATTACACAATTAAGTCCATCAGATAAGGAGCATTTTAAAAATTCATAATGTTTGGACCTCATTTTCTATATTACAAGATTTCTACAAACAGTATACTTAAATGAATTTTTGAGAAAAATTCAGAACGTATAAAATTTTAAAAACATTACACAAGCAAGTACACTTTGTCAGGAGGCTCCACAAAAAATGTTATATTTTTTGGAGCTCATTACTATATTTAAAAATTCCTACAAAATTATACATAAATGATTTTCTTAAAAAAAAAAAAAACATGCTCACGTTGGTTGCCATGCGGTGGCGTCTGACAACCACCAGAGCGCTTGGTTGCCGCGACGCCACCCTCGTCAACCAACCATAGCATTTTTTTTTTTTCGAGAAACATTCGTAACAGTTAAATTTTGAAAAAAAAGCACAAGCAAGTACCTTTGGGTCAAGTGGCTCCAAAAAAATTCATAATTTTTAGAGCCTATTTGATATATTTAAAAATTCCTACAAAAATTATGCATAAATGATTTTTTTTTAAAAAAAAAAAAAAAAGAAAAACCGATGTGGCGGCGGGGTTGGCTGTGGAGGCCATGTGGTGGCGGCGGAGGCGTTGTCAAGATGGTGGCCGTCTTGCAACGGCCCGACGTGGCGTGTGGGAGGTATTGCCGCACGGCTATATGTGCAAATACGGGTTAAGCATAGTCATTTCTGCAAATATGGGTTCAAAAGGTGTTGTATCTGCAAAAATTCGGTCGAGCATGTTCCAAGCATCTCGTAGAGTGTATCTTTCAAAGATTAAGTAATGTAGAATTGTAGATCCCATAGTTGCATATGCATGGTCAAATCGGAGCTTGTTGCAACGATCGGTTCACATGCCTTGTTCGAAAACTTTAGCGCTCTCTGGCGCTCTTTCTTTCGTTCTTTCATTGTTTGGGCGTGAGTTTTTTATTTAAACTTTTTTAAATTTATTTTATTAAAACCCATCACCTAATTTATATCCAAACAACATTGCCATGTCGGTCATTATGTCGTGGCTAAACCTTGCCATGTCACCATCACTGACGTGGCAGTGTTGTTTGACCACGCTAATGATAGTGGCGTGGCCAAAGTGGCTATTTTCTGATTCAAGACTAGACTTATCATTTGTTGTGACAGTGTTGTTTGCCATGCAAAAAGAGTCAGATTTAGAAATAATTTAGGTATGGGGTTGTTAATAAAAATAAATCAAGAAAAGGGATTAAATAATAAAAATTGATCTTTGGATGTTTTTTGTGAAAGATACCAGATTATTTCATTATCAATACAGATAGATAAAATGGCCTAAAAAAGATGAATCAAATAAGAGAAACTTGGCTTTTCTTAAGCACTTTGTAAAACTCCTTTATATGCTCTCAATATAAGCAGGGAGCACTACTACAAAAAGGCTAATACTGGACGCCTCATCACAGACGGTTGATCAAAACCGTCTATATTACATGCAATCATAGACGGTTTTGGTTTAGAGACCGTCTGTGTTACTGGCTGTGCTAAAAACTGTCTGTGAAGAGGTAATATCACAGATGGTTCATAACTAAAACCGTCTGTGATGTATCACAGATGGTTATTAACAATAATCGTCTATGATAATTCTATATATCACAGAAGGTTTTCAACAAACAACCGTCTGTGAAACCTCACAAACGGTTCTTATAACAATTACCGTCTGTGATATTAGTACATATCGCAGACGATTTTTTGTTATAACCGTCTGTGATAATCGCTACAGCTCCCAGTTGAAGCCCGATGAGTTTCTTCGTCGCCGATGCGTTTCTTCGTCGCATCAATGCCGTTTCGGCTCCCCTATGCGTCTCTTCATGTCACGCTCCGAATTTATTCCTTGTTTTATAAAAAGGATCATCCGCCATCGAAGATGATCATCCCCACATATAACTCTAGTACTTATAAAAAACGAAATTGCTTTGTCTCTGTTTCCTTGTTGCTGCGGCATTGATGGCCTCACGTGGCCATACTATCGATCACCTCTCTCATTTGACGTTGGCGGTTCTTTGCGGAAGGACACTTTGTTTCAACAAAGATGTCTTCACTCCTCTGTCCGAGAATTTACCGGAGCAGGTGACGGCCACCTTTCGCCGTCTTGACATCCTCCTCTGCCGCGTCTTCCTGGTGATCTCCCACATTCAGCGAGTTTACCGCGTCATCGACGTGGTCCTTCACAATGACGTTGTACGGCTCCATGAGGCTTGCCGTCACTTGGACTGCTTAATCGAGGTGGCGGGCGACCGAGTCGACCAGGCCGAGACCCCTCAAGCAAGAGAAGAGAGCCTATGGGCTCAATTCTTCTTGGTTCAACAGTCTGAGAGTCTTCGGGAGACACTCGAACGAGCGCGTCAGCGGGTGGACGCATTTTAGGCTTCATTCGATCACGAACCGTCCGACGCCGCCTCCGCCGTCTACAAAGTATTGAAGATGGAGATAGCAACCTACCTCCGCCACTAGAAATACTTTGTTTATTTATAGGTTTCTACTTTTGTTTTAATCTTTGTAAAAAGCGACTCGTCACGCTTTGTTTGGCCATGTGAAAATTCCAAACAAAAAAAAAATCTAGTTTGGAGGTGAAATTCTCAGATAATTATATGTTGAATTATTACTATATATATATATATATATATATATATATATATATATATAGTTAAAGCAAGTTTTCAAGAGTATTTAAATGACAAAATTGACATATAAACATGTAATTTCTTTATATCATGTAAGTGTATATACAAGATAATATACTTGAGAAAAACCATATCACCATATCACAAACGGTTCCATAATGGAACCGTCCGTGATATTAGACATACCAAGGACGATTCTATTATGGAACTGCTCGTGATAACTATCACCGACGGTTCTATAACAAAACCGTTGTGATAAGTCTCTTTATTAGTAGGAGCCTGACCGCTAGGGTTTGCGTCGCCTAACTCGCTCACACCCTAGCGCACTTACTTTATCTGTTCTCCCCACTTTCGATGCTGCGCCGCCGACTCGCCGCGCCGCCGCCCTTCTTCCGTCGCCGCCGGTTGTGATACCACTCGCCTTGCACAAAACGCCAGACGATAGGAGTGTCTTATGCGAAGTCGGTCGTCGTACAACTACGGTGATACCGCCACCCAATCCATCAGGCCGCCACTGCACTCTCGCCCGCCGCATCCATGGTTTGGTTCTCCTGTTCGACCTCCTGCGCTCGGGCCTTGGCCCCCTGGCTTTGCTTTCCCCATCTTCCCTCTATTCTCCTCTCTGTTAGCTTAACGCCTTTTGTTGAGTTTGATTTTTATGCTTGAGCCTTAAGTTACGTCACGATGTTTGTGTGATTTTATGCAAAGTGAAGGAGATTGATGAAGGTTGTCTTTGGTGGTGGGGTTGCCGCCGTGGTTGCGCTTATCTCGAGGTATCACCCTACCTTACTCCCTCTAGATTTGTCTCTACCCCTTCTCTGTGATGAAAATGGCTAGTGCTCTGCGATGGATGCCGAGGGCTACTATTGGTGTGGTGGGTTTGGACACCCTTAGTCTTGCTGTCTTGCTGTTGAACTGCTCAATATTGTTAATAGTCTTATGCTGAAATTGAATTGATAATTAGTTCATATTAATAGCCCCCTTATTCTGTGATATAAACTGAGGGCTATTGGTGTATGTGCATTCTGTGCATTTTGCTTAGTTCATACTGTGGGTTCAGATTGACAAAAATAAATGAGGCAAAATGGTAGGTTTGGTTAATGCTCTCTGATGGATACCGAGGGTTATTGATGCCGGTTCTTTGTGCTTAGTTGGCTTACATGGGATCGATGTGTTTCGGATGGGGTTTGGCTGCAATTAACTTTTCAGATTTGTAAATGTTAGGCTAATTTGTAACTGTGTTCATACTGATCAAGTTCTCCTCCCTTGCATCCCGATCACGATACGTCCTACCATTCTATTCTCGATCTCTTCTCTATAAAACCTCCAAGCGGTGGTACGCTTGTGCCTTTAAAATGCTTCATATATATATATATATATATATATATATATATATATATATATATATATATATATATATATATATTATCGCTTGTAGTCCCCACTTTCGATGGGTCGTGAGGAGGATGAGACAGACTACCACGAGCAACCTCTCATCGAGTACGCAAGTTCAAGAAGTACGGCCGCAAGGAGAGCGTGGACATATAATTATCTAGATGTCGCCGATAGGTAATGGACTTGACATCAAGGCATAGTTAATTGCTGATACATGATGCCACTTTCCAATCGATAGAAATGGCTTCATGCATAAATCTCAAGGCAAATCGGATGGCTACAAATGTTTTCCTGCTTAAAACGAAGTTTTAGCCACCATCACTTCACCAAGACCTAGCAAGACAGCGGGCACCGGCTAGTCCCTAGGCGGATGTTGACCCTAGGATTTCCACTTATCGAAAGAGATCCTCAAATCCACGCGCGCATGTTCCGCTGTCCGGTAGGTTTAACACACAGTCCTCCTCGTGATCATCACGCACACCTTTTCATTTTTTTAACCCCAATTCCAAACGGCCATGCATGATTAACTGGAGAGGCACCAGCACAGCACCGTCGGATCAACCGGAGAGCCATCGACCAATGTTCGATATTCCACGAGCCGTACGACGTCCAATCAGTGCCGATCACTGCGTCGTGGGGGCGTGCCCTCGGCCGGGCGCGCGGTGCGGTTTTGACTCGAGAGAGGGAGGCTCAAAAGCGCCGCATTTTGCACCCCGTTCCACGCAAAATGAAGCACCGCATCGACCGGCCGGCATGCATGCGCCGACCGGGCGGTTGGTTGGTTGGTTGCGTGACGAACATTCTCCCCGCCGCTGCCCTCTGTCCTAGCCGTCGGCTTCATATCTCGCAATGATTTCGTGCGCACATGCATGCCTGCCTTCCACCGACGGCCGTGTGATCATGTACGCATATGCAGGGGACGTCGTGCTGAGCTGAGCATCTTGTTGCGATCGTCCGGCCGGCCCCCGACACCGACGCTCTCCGCTTTGCTTGAAACTACGCCGAAATGTGCCTCATGTGCGGCCCGATCCTACCTAGCTACCTAGCATAGCTAGTGCGAAACTTACAAGGGGAATTTTTCTGGTGCGCGCGGTTGGTGGATCCACGCGATCGATCCTCGGTTTCGGTTGTGCTTCGTTGCTGCTGCTAGCCTGGCCTAGCGCGGTACGATGCTTCAATCTGCTGCTAATGTTGTTCGTGCATGTGTGGCAGTATGGGACTTACAAGTTTGCTGACTGTACTACTTGAAACTATTAAAGTTCGCCGATTGATTGCATGCCGCAGCATATTATGAACCCCAGCTTCACAGTGACGGCGGATGCCTGCTTCCTCGTGGCTTCTTTTGTGCCGCCGTGGCGCAGAGACTTCTCCGGCAATGGCCACCAAATTTGGGCAGTTTCAGGGGGGTCAATTATTAATTTCCATGCTCTACTACAGTTGGATCGAATGTGGTCATCCTCTTTTACTACACACCAACCACATAATATATATTTCTTATCAGGCTGCATTTTTATTCATTAATTAACTTCCACTTATCCAAATCGCTTGCAAACTAAAATACTCTGCATGTAATGTACGTACGGTGTATCTGGTAACTAACGGATTTTGATTTCTCCGTATTAAAGGTCTCAATACAGAAGATCTATAGTACTTGGTATTAAAAGCCGACCCTCACCGTCCAATAAAAATTCAAAGGTTCACATCAATTACTACCACGCTTTTCGTTACAACGAAATTGTTGTTCCGATCACATATCACATATCGCTGTTCATACAGTGATATTGCAGCAGAGGATCTGGATTCATTCATCATGGAGAATAAATAAGCGGCGGTTGGCACGTCGCGCGTCGGCGACACAGCCCGCGTACGCCGCGCATGTGCTGGTTAGCTTGTGGTTGGAGCTTTGTTTGACTCTTGTTAGCATTACACGGGAAGAGGCCAGGCTCGGATGCGTGCGACGGCAAGCGAAAAGCACAGTGCCTGCACAGCGATACGTGCGTACGCGTCCATACGTGTGCACGCATGTGAAAGTTGGTGGTCTCTCCGTCTCACATCACATGCCCGGCATGTGCCGCCGCGTTTGTGAGAGGCCACTCTTTCCTCCCCGTGCGCCCCCACTCTGGTGACCTGCCCACCTGGCTAATTGTTTTTTCTTCAACCTGTTTAACTCTCTTCTCTTTTTTTTCGTTATATATCATGCATCTGTTGTCGAAGCCCTGCAGTGTGCATAGCTTAATGTGTCTGTATTTGCCAACTTTTGAGGGTTATTGGAACGCACGTTTTGTAGTGGGCATTTGCTAGCTAGTATGTTTTTTTCGCCGACACACATTTTTCTAAGAATAATGTAAAAGAATTACAGATTTAATGGTCCTAATGCTTTGTAAAACCCCAAATATTTTGGTCTGTGAGACATTTTGCGGTCCTAGAAACCCAACCTTAAGACAGTCATATTGACCTTACATGCATGCTAGGCCCACCCGTAGTGCTATATTGTCCTCCTCGTGCGTGGGCTTGAATTGCCAGGTAGGCTGGTAATTTCAAAACGGGCTTTTGTGAAATAAAACCCAGAGTTATGTGACACAAGCTAAGATTTATGAGGTGTTCTGTAACTAGGACCATAATATCGATGGTTTTCTGCAATTTACATTTTCTTCTCAAATGTGTTACTCTCAACGGTCCACACTTGCCGAGAACAGGTCATCCATTAGGCGGCGCATTGGGGTTCAAGGTTGGAAGCATGTACTGTAGTGCTAGACATACAAATTACTCACTCCATCCCGTTAAAAAATAATATCGTTTTGGATATAGATATGGTCTTCAAATTATAACTTTGACCACTAATTTCGGTTGTAATATATTTATAAACATAATAAAACTATAATAAAAGTACTTTTTGAGACAGGTTTAAACATATGATTTTCATGTATCTAGTCTAAATGTTAAGACAGATATCCATATCCAAATGTACATGGAGCTACAAAATGTTAGTAGTTCCACGCCAGCCCAGCCGAAGGACCAAACAATACATTTTTCGTGGGCTTTGTGTGGGGATTTTTTCTGTGGGCTAGAAGGGTGTTTGGACTTTGGGTGTGGGATTGCTTTAGGAATGGAACAATCAAGAATTTGCCAGTTCTATTCTATTCTTCTACGTTTAACGTAGAATGCAATACGTATTTTGCCATTTCCCCCCTCTTTTATTTTCCCCCTCATTTCTACGTTTAACGTAGAATGCAATACGTATTTTGCCATTTTCCCCGTCTTTTATTTTCCCCCTCATTTCTGGCCATGTGAAGTTACCAAACTGCCCCCGGTCCCATCCTAGAACAAGTCAAGTATACCATGTAGTAGCTTTCGCACTTGGGCTTGCTCTCCTTGCTTGCGGCGAGAACGAAAGGGAAAAGTGGAAGGGGGAGGAAGCAATGGGCGTAGCGGAGGAGGGGCCGCACGCGGCGGCGGGCTACCCGCCGAACGGACATGCCAATGGGGGCATGGAGGAGAAGCTGGACGAGCTTCGGCGGCAGCTGGACAAGGCCGACGGCGACCCGCTCCGGATTGTTGGTGTCGGGGCCGGGGCCTGGGGCAATGTCTTCTGCGCGCTCCTTCAGGACGCCTATGGCCACCTCCGCGTCTGGCGCCGCCCGGGCCGCGCCGTCGACAGCGCCACCGCCGAGCACCTCTTCAAGGTCATCAACGCCCGCGAGGACGTCCTGCGCTGGCTGATCCGCCGATGCGCCTACCTCAAGTATGTCAAGGGCCGTCTCGGCGACCGCACGCTCTACGCCGACGAGATACTCAAGGATGGCTTCTGCCTCAACATAATCGACACGCGGCTCTGCCCGCTCAAGGTCGTCACCAATCTGCAGGAGGCCGTCTGGGACTCTGACATTGTCATCAACGGGCTGCCCTCCACGGAGACAAGGGATGTGTTTGGGGAGATTGGGAGGTACTGGAAGGAGAGGATTACTGCCCCGGTCATCATCTCGCTGGCCAAAGGGATAGAGGCGTCCCTGGATCCCGTGCCGTGGATCATAACCCCGACGCAGATGATTAGCAATGCAAGTGAGTTCCTTTCCTCCGGTCGCCTTGGCCGCCGGCACGCATGAGTGGGAGACTGGAGAGGAGCTAGGGCTGCAGTATGGACTATGGAGTGGGGGTGAGGACGGTTTGGAGTGGATGTAACATTCCAAGTTTTGGAGTTTATTTGAAGCATTTAAAAATAAAAATAATCATTTAATTTTTTTTGTTCAGTAAAAGTTTAATTTAAAATTTTAGAATTTAAAACAATTTAATGTGATTAATTTAAACTTTAATTAATTTAAAAGTTGTTTCTATTTGGGTTCCTTGAGTTCCAGATAATTTTCTGAAATTTTCTAGGAATTTTTAGAATTTATTTGCTAATTCTTTGAGCTTGATTATCTTCAATGTATTTTTTGAAATTCGAAATCATTTTAATTCCAGATTTTCCTTTCGGGCCGTATTTCTTTTCTTTGGACTCATTTCTCTTTTCTTTTCCTACCGACCGCTTTTCTTTTTCCTTCCTTTTCTTTCTTTTTTTGGCCCAGCCGCTTTGACCCGCCTCCATTTTTCCTCGCGCGCGAGCCCACTTCTTTCTCCCTTTTCTTTCTTTCACTGCCGAGCGGGCCCACCTGTCAGTCCTATCTTCTTCCTTCTTGCGCCTGGACTCCTTTCTGCGTCCAAGTCAAGCACGCTGCCGACGGCGGCTTCAACCCGGATACTCCTTCTCCAACCCTATATAAAGGCGGCCACCCGTGTAAAAACTCTTGCCTCGTCCTCCTCTCTCGAATACCCAAAGTGTCGCCGCCAGATTCACCCTCATCTCGCTGGAATCCGCCGAAAAGCTGCCGCCGTTGCAAGCCGTTCTTCGTCGCGTTCCGTTGTCATTCGTTGTCCTCTGGCCGTGTCATCTTGACCATTGGGTTTGCACCTCCGTGTTATACATCGTGCTCCCATCATCTTCACCCGAGTGTCACCGAGCCACCGCCGACCTCATCCTTCTCAAATCCGGCCGCCACCTCTGTTGTTGATCTCCTCGTTGGTGAGTTCTTTTGCTTCCTTGAGCGTGTCATCTTGAGCTCCTCATCGTCCTCCTCCAATCCCCACCTTCCTCTCGGTCTCTCCATCACGGTGCCACCCCGCCACTGCCGCATTATCTTCCCCGCCGCTGGCCTCCATCTCGCTGCTACTCCGGTCACCCTTCGACCGCCCCAAGGTGTCGTCTATGTTCCCCGTGCCACCGTCAAGCTGGTGCTCACCTCCCTTCGCTCCAGGCGTCCTTGAATTCGCTGAAGTCACCACGCCCCCGTGAGTTTCCCTCCACCGCCACCACTATCTCACCGCCGCTCTAGCCCCGCCGCCACCTCCCTTAGACTCCCTGAGCCATCGAGATTCCGTTTTGCCCATCGCCGCCACCTCCCTTGCCACCATTCATCACCGCCACCTCCCTCACCGCCATTCATCAGCGCAGCTATGTGCCAGCGTGAACCATCTTCCTCTTTGTTTCTTCCTTTGGGCTTTCTCTCTCTTCCACTTCACTGGCCATGTGGCACGCCATGTTAGCATTTCTGCCCACGTGTCGTCCAGTCAGCAACTCGCGTGTCAAATGTGTGCACCCGGTCCACCGTGAACCTGAATCGGCTCGTGGACTTGGTCCATAGACCAAGGGCCCACCGTCGACCTTTAAATCCTTTTCTTGGATTTTCTTTTAATTTGGAAATTCAGAAAAATCAGAGGGCCCACACAATGTCACCCTTTAGGGTTTTTCTTTAATTAAATCCAAAGGAATATTAAAGGAATATTCTTTCCTCTCTCCTTTTCTTTTCGAGCAAATCTTCCGAGAGTCCATTCTCCTTCGTCCAACTCCGCTTTTAGTCCATTCAAATTCCTAAATTCATCTAAAATCAAGCTATTTATTTAAGAGTTGGTTTTTATGTTTTTGGATTTTATTTGAATTTATTTATGCTTCAATTGTTGTTTTCTCTTTTTAAACGATCTGCTTTCAAGGAGCGAAGCAAGTTTTGAAGATCCAAGTGTGGTAACTAAGTAAAGCCAAAGCAAGTCATAGTTCTTTGATCATATTGAACATATGGTTTTAAAATTATATTGTTTTATATCAAATTGCATGCTATCTTTATATCAACTGCTTTTGGAAATAGTTAATCACCTATTTGTCACTACGTCTCTATTGATTATTTGAATACCATGAATTATTTTTCACCATAGGATGGTTATTATTAGTTAGATATATTTGATTCACCAACATGTGTATCGTAGAGATGCTTAGTCATGCTTAGTTATGATGGGCTCATGATCACATGTTCAATAATGTTGAATTTAACTTAATGATATATGGAATTATGGTGCGATGCTATTTGTTGTGCAATTGTGGTGTGATATCACTGTTGTGTCTATTGTTGTGCGATACCGCTGTTATAAAATTGTGTGCCATGACAGGGATTTTCATTGGTTTGGTTGAACAAAATGATTTACGCTCAAGCGAGTGATCGCGCAGTAAAGGGGGTGCATGAGACACATTGTTTTGGATGAGGTAGTCTCGCCTGAGTAACTTGTTAAGGATTTAATCTTGTGTTCCATTGAACTAGGCCATATCGTACAACCACATGTCCAGTATGAGATGGACCTGGCTAATTAATTAGCAATGTTTCAATTCTAGTTACATTTTTGGAAGCATGAATTTGGGATGGATATTCACATTGGCACAAGGGGGCACTATCTGTCGTGATGACATTTAGTGTTGAAACCTTAGCGCGTAATCGGGTTGAGAAGGAGCTTTGTAAAAACCTTGTGATAATCACTTAGTCGCGCACCTACGAAAGTGTGTGATAGGACATTATAAGTTGATTTATCTCTTGTGGGTAAAGCTGTACAACCTCTGCAGAGTTTAAACTATTGAAACAATTATGTTCGCGGTCATGGACATGCTCGGAGATTTCACACGAGAGGTAGAGTTTTTTTTTATATAAAAATGTGTCGGCTGGTGAATGTGATGTTCACGCAGTCGATGGGATATTCACTTGGTGGTTTAGTTAGAAAGTGAGCGAAAGGTCCACTGTTTAATTCAAAGCAAATTGTCTATTTATTTATTAGAATAAGTCCATATTATACCCTTCAACTTTGGCGAGAGTCTAAAAAACTCCCTAAACTCCAATATCGTCCAATTTGCACCCTCGAACTTTCAATACCAGGTCACCTGATCCCCCAACCCGAAACCACATGGTTTTACCACGTGACATCTATGCCGGTGCATACCGCCTCGTTAGCTTTCTTGTACTTGAGTAGGGCCCATCATCATATATATATATATATATATATATATATATATATATATATATATATATATATATATATATATATATATAGAGAGAGAGAGAGAGAGAGAGAGAGAGCAGGGAGAAGAAAATGAGGATGCGGGGGCACCAAGCAGCACGACTCGGGACCCAAACTATGCAATTCTAGACCCTCTGTGTATACTGCACTAGTCCAGGATCACGCTAGTGCACACACTGGCAACATCAGTAAAATATCATTTCCATATACAAAGATAACTAATAAATAGGCAAATAACAATAAACATCAGAGTAGAGACTTTATGGTCAAGCTTACAATTAATGCTTCAGAGGGCAGATAGCTCAACGAAGCTGCAGCGGAACGAAACAAAATAACTTCAGTGAAACCCATCCATATACCCACAGGCAATCGGCTAGGGTGTGCGACCTAGTCCTCCACGATCCTTGAAGTAGACCTTGTTGACTGACGATTCCTTCACCTCTGCTTGATTTATTAAAGCAAGCATGAGTACACACCGTACTCGCAAGTCATACCACAGAAATACAATTATAGATGCAGGCTTATTCCAAAAGAATGGCTTCTGTGGTTCTTTTTGTAGGAATGCAACATTTGCAATTTGAATACGAATAATAGATTGAAAGCATAATTCAAAACAAATAGACAATAATAAGTTTTATCATTTGTTTTCACAAAGACACATAGCCTAATCAAGTTATTCACACAGCTACATAAGTTATCTCACACAGCTGTCCCATCCCAAGTTTTATGAAAATCTACCCCTCGTGTGAAATCACCGAGCATGTCCATGATCATGACGCGCTATTCAATAGATTGTTTAACACTCTGTAGAGTTTGTACACTTTACCCACAAGATGCAATCAACTGGATCAGAGCTGATCACAACAAAACCTTTCGGAAACTTCATCTCAAGCATTGATACTCCTAGTGTGCTTACAAACCGCCGACAACCCCACACAGAAGTCATCCGACACACACCGTTGGGCGGGGACACGGCGAACCGCCCGTGATGTGACTACTTGGTAGCACACCTCCACCCATGCAACACAAACCTAACCTACTTCCCAGTACCAATGTCAAGAATCCATAACTTATTAATTTAGGCTGTCCCATACCAAGCATGTGGTTGTACGAGAGGCTCACCAATGGCGCATAAAGTTAAGTCCTTAATTGATCAAGGCAAGACTTCCATTTAAACTACCAATCCCTATGCACACAAAGTTATTAAGCCCACGCACATAGCTCCACCATAATATCACACACCCACTTGCCTCCATCTAAATCCTTTCCCACCCTCGTTGGTTATGCAACATATGCCATCAACAGTAATAGCACATAGCACACAGCTTTTCTATCACATAGTTCCATAGTCATTTAGTCAAGTTTATATTTGCAACTACATGAGATGATGACTCATAGCATGGCTAAGCAAACTAATCGTATCTAACCAACCCACGTTGGTAATACAATAGCACCAACTAAATAAACCAAACTAGGGTGACAAAAGATTATGGCATACAATTAGACAAGGAGGTCATAACAATATGGATATTAACTAATCCCAAAACATTGAAATAAATAATTAAAGTAAATGCAATAATTTGAATCAATATAACTTTTGAAAACTGGGTTCAATATGATCAAAGGTATAACTTGCCTTGCTATAGCAATGATAATCTTTAATCTTCTACCGCCTCGATCTTCAGCTCCTTCTTGATCAGAACTTCTCGAAGTATCAACGTCTACTCGCGAACAAGCAAATAAACCAAATAAATAAACAACAGAGAGCAAATAAACTCCAAAAATTAAGTAATAATCTCAGATTAATAGATATTGAATTGAGATGAATTTAGGAATTCGAATGAACTCAATCGGAGTTCGGATTCAAAAGATGTGAGTTTTGAAAGATCACATGGAATGATGAAATTAATAGAGAAAAGAATATTCAAAGAATATTCTTTCGGATTAAATAAAATAAACAGAATTGGAGACTTACAAGTGGGGTCCACTGGTAGGTGAGAGAGAACAAAGGTAGTGAATGACATATGGGACCAACTGGATAAACGGATTTCAGAAATTAGATGAATTTCCGAAAATAGGATTAGAGGTTGACGTGTGGGCCACTGGTCTATGGACCAGGTCCACAAAGATATGCTAGTCCAAGGTGGACCAAGCTCATGGCTAGGGTTTGACCAAGAGTTGACTGACATGCGGGACCCGCATGTAAGAGAGAGAACTAATCTAGGGTTTTAAGGTGCAAGATAGATTGGGTTCATGGAACAGTGCACTGACACGCGGGGTCCGTAGATCATAGAATAGGTTCAAGGTGAACCAGATCTATACGGTTTCGGTTTAGGTCAGGGTGTAGGCCACGTAGGTTATGACGGTGCATGCCATAAGTGGAAAGAGAAGATGAGGTGGCAAGATGGCGATGACGTGGCGTGCACGGGATCAATGACGTGGATGCCACATAAGATGGAATGGCAACGTGGCCATGAGGTGGCATAACATGGCTGTGACCAGGCACTGCCCTGATTTGGATCTGGAGATCACATCCCGATTGCTACAGAGAAGAAGAGCGAAAGTGAGCAGGGCCCACATGTAAGTGTAATAGATTTGTTTTCCTTACATGACATATGGGGACTATTCCTCATGGATTGAAAGAATTAACAGAACAAGAATAACAGAGAAAGCTAGAGGACATAACACACAGAGAAGGATTAACCGGATAGAGGAAGGAGCATGGAGCTGCTGCCGTTCTGGCACATGGTGGTGAAGAAGTGACAATGACATGGTAGAGAGATTACACTTGGGATCTACATATAATAGAGAAAAAGAGAATCAATAAAGAAGACCAGAGAACAACTTACAGAACCGAAACAATAGAACCGAGACACAGGAGCGCTTCAACAGAGCTAGGCAGATTTTTGTCTCATGGAGGCTTGGAGGTAGCGGCTCTGTGGCATAAGATTGCGCAGCAAAGAGGGACAAAGAATTAGAGAGAATCACAGAGAATAAGAACACACAACAGATGAGGTCGCTGTCTGTTCTTGGTGCATGGCGGCAGGAAAACAATCGAATAGAGGTAGAGAGCAGAGAGGCTGTTTTGGCTTGGATTGAAACCAAGGAAACTATACAACACAGAAGGAAGCAAGGGATCAATCGGACACAAGCAGACACGAAGGAAGCTAAGCTACATACTGGACTCATGCATGCATATGAACAGGAGCATGCTATTTCATGCGCACGTGATGGCCGGCGGATGTAGGCGACGCGATGGCAGCGAAGGGGCAAAACGGAAAAGAAACGACGAGCCGGACGCGATGGCGTGATCGGATTTTGGAAAAACTCACCGAGGAAGCGAGCAACGTGACGAACGTGGTTCGGCTTTACGGCTTGACATGGTTCCGGTGATCTTCGGGCGAAGTGGATGGTACCATGACGTAGAGGATGACGGCGCGAAGCCAACACCGCAGACGGTTCGGCCGGCGGACGTCGGATGAAGGCGCAACTCGCCCGAGAAGACTTTTGGGGAGAGCTCCGTTTTCTGCAGATTGCGATGAAACGAGGACGATTCGGAGGAAACCAATTCAGGGGATTGGAAGAGGAGATCAAGATGGACGCGTGAGCGTAAATGGCTCTTTTTTATATGCACTGAGGAGAAAGATATGGAATTTAGAAATTTGAGATACGTACGGAGTTTACCGGAATCGGTTCTGGACTCGGCTGTTTGCGTGGAGACGAAGGTAAACAGTATTTCGCGATCTACTGTAGCATGTGATACGGATGAACAGTACCCGATGGGTACTGTAGCAGTGCGGCAGGAGAGAGAAAAGAGGATTTTCGGAATTAAAGAAAATCCCAAAAATCGAGGAGGCCAAATAAATAGCAAACAAATCCAAAAAAAAATCTCAGAAAATACCAGAAAATTCCTTGGAACACAAGGAAGCCAAATAACACAGGTTTTAATTTAATTGATGTTTAGATTAGTCAAATTAAATATTTTTAATTTAGAAAATTCCCAATTAAGCTTTATTAATTCAAATAAAATTGGTGAAATTTTCTAGGGACCTAAACTACTTAAAAGATTTTTGAAAAGCCAAAATTTGGGACGTTACAACGACTCTAGTGGAGGAGGCGAGGACGGCGATCGGTGAGGGAAAAGATGGAACTGGGAAGGGGGTGATCCTAAGGGTGGTGGTGGCGCGTCTCATGGAGGTCAATGGTCGGTGGCGTGTAGGCGACAGCGCATGGCGGCCAGGGCTGGGGAAGAAAAGGGGCGGCGGGAGCTGGGTAGGAGTGGGGCGAAAAGGAGGTTAGCATGAGCGTGTGGGGGAGTGGAGGTAACTCACCAAACCGGACGTTGGAGGAGGAGGAGTCATGAGGCGCTTAGCGGAGAGCCGAGGCGACGATGAGTTTGGCGGTGGCGATGGCCTGGGGCGAAAAGGAGTGCAAATCAGTGATCGGGATGGATGTAGTGAGGTCTAAGGGTGATATAGGAGAAAACAATCGAAGAGGAGCTCAACGGAGAGAGGAATAATGGCGGTGGCGTTGGTTTCCACTAGAACAGAGGGAGACAATGGCTGTGCGATGCTCTGGTGCATGAAACCTAAATTAGGTGAGGAGAATCGAAGAGGATGCTTGGGAACATGATGTGACATGAGCGATTTGGAGAGAATCTCACCGAGTTGGCCGGAATGGTGTGGCGAAGGTGGCGGCCGTAGACGAAGAGGAGGGAGAAGGCTGGCGTGTTCTCGGTGGCAGGGTTGATGCCGTCCATGGCTGCCTGAGGGAAGAATTGTAGGAGGGATTCCTCCGTCTTGAAAGGCATGGGCACCGGTGAGTACGACTGCGGCGCCTCGGCCGTGTCGACGGCGAAGTTGATCGTGCACCTGCGGCGGCTGTGGTGCTGGACCCTTGAGGAGGACGGGGACTTGGCTTCTCTGTTGCCATTGGCGTCAACGACGACAGCGAGGTTGCCTTCGTCGTTGAAGTCGGCGGCGGAGGGGTCGTGGGCATGCTTGTCTGAGGAGGGGCGCCAGATGTTGGGGGCGATCTCGTATTGAGGTGGCAGAGTAGAGATGTTTTTTTTGTTACATTTCTTGACTCATCCAAATACGTAAGCTCATTTGATGATTAGGATGTTATGTCACCGAAACCGATGGTATCGGGTCGAGGGGGGATGGGGTCGAGTGACTGGTATTGAAAGCCTGAGAGTGCAAACCGGGCGGTATTAGAGTTCAGTGGTTTTTTTGGACTCTCGCGGTAGTTCAAGGGTATAATATGGACTTATTCCATATTTATTTTTCTTTTCAATTACGCATTTCATTTTAATTATTGTGTTTACTGTTAATACTGCTTTCTGCAAAAGAACTATATAGCTAATCCTTTGTTTAAGCCATGCATGAATATTAAGTGCATATTGTTTTCCTCCGACTTGTTGAGTACTTTATGTCCTCACAACTTTAAACTTTGCTGCTCAGTTGAAGAATATTAAGTTGCTAAAGAGTTATACAAAGAGGAGTGTTGTGAAGGTTTTGCGAATTAGGATCGCTTCTCCACTCGATTGCATGTGGGCATATTGATTGGCCTTTTCAAGTTTTTTCGCTCTGCGCAAGAGTTTATTTGTTTGTTTAGCCTGCGTGATAAGTTAAAACGTTGACCAATAGGTCTAGTTATTATTACTACTTGTTATTTTGAGATCTTTTAGGTAAATCGATAAATAGATGATATTTCATCGATGTTTTCTATGTGAGTTAGCTACTGATCTGGGATTAGTTCTGAATATACAGAGGGTTTCAGATGTGTAAATCCGAGTCCCGACAGTGGACTAGGGCACGAGTGACAACGATAATGAGGAGATGAGTCACCACTGGACACAGGGGCAGTTTGGTAACTTCATATGGCCAAAAATGAGGGGGGGGGGAATCAAAAGGGGGAAATGGCAAAAGATTCTTTGTCTTTTGTATGAAATGGCAAATAACGAATTGCATTCTACATGATGGTGATACGTAGAAGACTGTTTTATTGAGTAGCAAATTCTTAATTGTCCCTTTAGGAATTTGTAGAACTAAATCATAGAGATTTGAATTTAATCCCCACAGTGTTGTTGCTGGTGAATTTGGTGTTGGGTTGGGGGGTCTGGGTGGTGTTTGGTACTCTGGTAGGTGTGTTCTGAAGGGAAGGTGGGAAAGGAAGTCGAGGAGGCGAAGAGGTGGTGGCCTGGTGGGTGGTAACTGGTACCCTCCTGGCAGCTCTGCGCGCGGTGTGGTATCAGAGAAGAAGTGCCGTCCCCAACTAACGACCACAGCGGCCAGGTGCGTGCCTAGATGGTGTTCGCCTTGCAACGTACGCACTGGGTGGAGCATACATCAAGCCCATTGTGTTGGAGTCGTCACAGGACTGACAGGAGGATCGCTCAAGGTTGAACGCTATGTACCGGGCCCTGCTGCCGAGGGTGAAAGTTAACAAGGCGAAGAGAGAGTGTGCCATAGCCTCACACGGCAGCCCATGCATGAGCTTGCTCCATTAGCCAAGAGGATCGTGCATTGCGCTGCTTAGTTAGCACACGCTGCGGTGTGTATCAATTGCAATTGTGAATTGCTGATTGTACTAAAGTAACGGAGCTCTCTCGGTGAACGGAGAAAGAAGATAGGCACTAGACTACTAGTGGTACAAACAAATTTACCACTGTTGTATATTGGCATGTGTCAACTGTCCAACTTTGTGGACACTTTATCTAAACTATGTTCAGTAGGGGCATTAGTTCCGTTAGCATAGTTTAGTTATATATTACTTATTCTATTAAGATACTGTACTTCTCGGGACTACATTGTGTGTCTATTTTCGTGTGTCTATTCTTGTTCTTCCACTTTTATTCTTATGAGATTGAGAGCTTGATCATTCGCAACGTGACCCCGATGTGCAACACGTTATCGATAACACTCTCACATAGGCCTCTTAGTGCCCTAATCAGTGGCGTAGCCAGCACTGGGCTAGGCCTCGGGCCGGCCCAGCCAATTCCAGCCCAATTCTGATTTCACATGGGATTTTCAGCCACTTTTACATGTGATTTTGCTGCTGGGCCTCGGGCCATGGCCCGAGAGGCCCGAGGCCCAGCTCCGCCCTGGCCTTAATCAATCTATCTCAATTTTTAGCGGTGTTTCGAGATTGTTTTTTTTCTCTCCCCTACCCCTGTCTACATCGGGGTCACGTCCTTCGGCAGATTGATCCACTCCCCTTCTACAAGTTTCCCCCATTGGCGATCGACAGCAAAATCCGCCCCACAGCACCTAGAATTCAACAGTGATGCAATGAATTTTACACAATAAACGGAGGAGAGCCTTAGCTTGGAATAGATACCATGATTTGCTTAACAGTGGACCGCAATTGGGAATAGATGAATTCGTTATCATGCAAACATTCTATGAGTGTATTTGGAACAGCTTAGGCTTCGGCTTTTGGGAAGCCGTTCCAAACGCCTTGCTTTTAACCCTCGCTTTTCCCCGAAGCCGGAAGCCGTTATAATCTATAATAACGAATTCATCTATTCCCAATACACTCATAGAATCAGCAATTCAAATGTTGTTTGAACTCTTGCCTCATGTTATGTGCTTCATTTGATATTATTTGAGTATTTTATGAAAATATTTTTCAAATCTTTATTAAGAATAGCTATGATCACAAAAATATGTTCCTATATAGACAATAGTCTATTCTATGCATAATGATCCTTAATGATATTTATTTGAGTACAAAATTAGGGATCATTTGCAAAATGATCTAAGATTCCTAGAAAATCCGAAGCCCCAGATAATCGGAATAACCGGCGTTATCGTCTTGATACGACCAACGTTATAACAATGTATGACCGGGTCTTGGAATCGAATCGCGGCATTTGGCTCCAGACGACCGCAACGGTTTGTGAAGAAAACTTAACTCCCAGTAGTTACTTTTTCGGACGTAACTCCCTCACAGCGGTTCGTCCGCCCCTCCTGGTCCATTACAACTTCTCTCTCTCTCTCTCTCTCTCAGGCGACTCAACTCCCTCCAATCCACTCGAGATCTCTCAATCTTTTGATTCCTTCGTGTTGCCAGCCTCTCCAGGTTCAACTCCTCCAATCTGAAGGTAAAACCTTATTTGATTCAAGATTCATCTCCTTTGGAACCCTAGGATGTCCATTTTTAGGGTTTATTGAAAATGTGATGATTTTTTGTAGTTCTAATTGGGCAAAACATGTTATTTGGTGTCTTAAGATGGTTAAGATCGATCCATGGATTCAATCCATGAAAAACCACCAAATATGCGTAGATTTCGACAAACCTAGAACTCGGTCAGAAAATCGGACAGCCGGTTCTTGGCGGAACGATCGCAAAGGCGGTCTTGATCGTCTGAAACTACTGATCGTCTTATCGCCAATGAACGGCATGATGCGTCCGATTGTCCTGACAGAAAATAGAAATGTCAATTCTTTTTCAACTAAATTCAATTCCAATCATTCCTTTGAATATCTTGTAACCTACTCTCTGTTTCTAAAGATGCCTAGGATGAGGGTTGCGACAAGGAAATCTCATGGACCCCCTCGAGGATAGTCATCTCCTCAATCCTCTGCCGCTCCTACTCGATCACCTCTTCGTCGACGTCGGTCACCTCCAATGCGGCAATCACGTTTCGTTCGTTAGAAGGTCGTGCATGGTAAAGGAAAAGGGCCAAGACGAATCCGAGATGTATAAGTGAGGATCAGATCTCGATGATCGACTCAATCGAGCCCGACTCTCCGAAGGTACATTTGATAACTTAGGAGATCCTCCAAGATCTCCAATTGATTTACGCCTCCTGTCAGCAGATGATTATGCAATCAAAAGGCATGTAAATCAGTACCTCTTAAAGTTAGACAGTGTACATCCTGGTTTTCACACTATCTTCCAGGGCAAGTGTTTGAGCAGCTTGTATGGTCCTAACAGAAAGTTTGCAGATCATAAATGGATCAAGTGGACTCACTTAAATTCTTTGGACAATTATAGTAGTATTTATCAGCTCTTTCTTCAGCAGTCTTCATGACCTTGTTGCAATCAAAGCAGAACTATGACGACAAGCTTATCGAACGGTTCTATGCTACAAAGGCATGTCTCTCCGACCTAAATTCTATCGATGGATATCGGCCTCTAAGTATGTGGAGAGCACTAAGGAAGAATTTGAGCAAGTTTTGAGGGTTCGATCCGGAACTTGGGATAAAGTCTTTGAGAGGCTGCTTTATTGTGTCTGCTTGGTCTGATTATTATGATCCTACTGTCAAAAACAAGTTAGGCACAATCATTGGATCGAGACCAATTCCTAGCATAATCAACAGGATCATCAACCACACCTTCTACCCCAAAAGTGGCAACTTTGATGCAATTAAGTGGTCACGCCCGAATATTATAGATAATATTATGAGGGCATCAAATTTGATGTTGTGGATGTGATTCTTCAGGCATAGTCTCCTCTAAAAATGACAGAATTAAAAGAATTTATTATGCTCCATACATCATGGCATGGATCACACACAAAATGGAGTATCGTGGTGGATTGGGAACTGTTCACAAGTCCTACAGGCCACGAGATGGTCTTCCTCCACGACGTGATAGTGCTGAGGATGATGCTGGTGAGGCTCCTGCTACTACTACTGCTGGTGATGCTCCTGCTGATAGCACTCTTACACAGATTCTTTAGAATCAGCAGCTTATTCTTAGCTCTTTACAAGAAATCAAGGCTGAACAAGCTGAATTTCAGAGTGAGACTCGAGGACGATTACTTGAGATGGAATAGACTCAGAATGATTTCTTCGATGAGACTCATAATAGAATGGCTGCACTGATGGAGAGCATGGCTGACTTAGAGGGGATTTTGAAGACTCCTCAGCGCTTCTCTCGACGTCCTCCTATTTCTAGGACATCCTCCATGCCTCCTGTACCTCCTCCGGCTCACCAGAAGGCGCTGCACCTCAAGATACTGGTTCTACTTCAGCTCCTGTTGCTTCTCCAGCACCAGCCACCGTGGTAGTGACTCCGGACCCAGCCCTAGCTACAGAGTCAGCATCTTTGGATCCAGCTCCTGTTGTTTCCGTTCCTCAGGATCAGTCTTCAGCTCCTCCTCCAGAGCAGACCACCGCTTCTTAGGACTCCGCTCCTCCGGCCCCAGACTCTCGTGGATCTGCTCCGCCTCCGCTCCTACTTCAAAGACAGATCCGGCTTCCCAAGGCGTCGTCCCTCCTCCTCGAGATTCCATTATCGAGTTGTTTTGGTACCTTGATGCCAAAGGGGAGAGAAGTGAGAAGATATAGAAGACATAGCTTTAGGGGAGCAAATATAAGCTTTTGCTACTATATATATATATATATATATATATATATATATATATATATATATATATATATAGACTTATATATTTGGGACTTATTATGTAATGTTGGACTCTTATATGTGCTTGTAATAGTTTAATTTCATGTTGAACTTGTGGATGATGTCTTGTTATTATCTTAAATGAAATCTCAATTATCGTCACTTCTTACTATTGCATTTCCTCAAGTTCAAGTTTGCTAAAGAAACTCCGCCCAAATTTCTCAAAATTTCCAAAATGTTCTATCTTAGTATGCACATGTTTAGGGGGAGCTTTCTTTAAACTAGACTTAACAAGAAAATAATTCTCATACATTCATTTATGCTCATTGCAAGAATTGTTTTATTGTTAAGCCATCAAAAGAATATACAATTATGGTATATTCAAACCAATCTTTCTCACATATTATTAGTGTTGTCATCAATTACCAAAAAGGGGAGATTGAAAGCATCTAGGCCCTAAAATTGTTTTGGTAATTAATGACAATATGTGAATATGGGATTAACATGTTTATTGAGTATTTACAAGGTTAAATCCCATCGGTGAACGTGTTGATGCAAAGTGGCATGCAAATGGACTACATGAAGATCTTTTGGCTCAAAGATAAGGTACAAGTAGTCTAGGATCTCTTTTTCTATTTTACCTGCTTAGGAGTTTTGGATGAAAGACCGGATTACGGGATAAACGCCGTACTATTAAGAGGATCATGGCTAGTAGCTTGATAGCATGTTCTTGTGCCATATGGATCAATTTAGGATCATGCATGCATTTGAATTTAAACTTGAAATTAAATTGAAAAGTTCTAAGTGCTTCGTCCAAAATCGGTAGCACCATGATTATACTAACGGTCGATGCATCAGCTTGCGGATATGACCGACTTTACTTGGTGGTAGTCTTGCCGTATTTTGAAGGAAAAAAGCCAATTATAGTGTTCAAGCGAACGATAGGGTCCTTGACCGGTCAGACTGCAATACTGTGATCATTCCGCATTTTAGTTGGCGATTCAATAAAACCGAAGCGATGCAAAATTGCCTCGAGAATCTCTCATGGAAATCGGTCGCATCAGCTCGTGGCTAATCGTACCGCATGTCAGCGGTCGTTCAATATTTGTGAGGCGTTCAATAAAAAGCAGAACAAGTGCAAATCTGCTCAAAACCCATTCTCGAAATCGGACGTTCGCGCTTAGGAGCAGTCGTGCATCGCTCTCGCGGTCATTCCGATTTTATATGGCGGTACAAAAATTCCGTAACCATTGCAAATCTTGACCAATCGCGAAACCCTACAAACGGTCGTACGCTTGTAGAAACGATCTGACAAGAACCGTCGGACGTCAGCGCTTGTTCGCTGCGGTCGTTCGACCGAGTGTCCAACGGCTAGTTTTTCCTTTTTAGTAATCGTTCTGGCCGTTGGTCGTGCTTTCGATCAAAAGTCTTGATCGTCTGTAAATTGTACTCTGATGCGTTCGATTTTGCTGAATTGCTTGGTTTCACTCAACGGTCATAATTGTTTGTGGGGGCTTTAAATACCCCCCAATCGCTCAAGTCAAGGCTACTAGTACCCATTTGACATTCATAGAGCCTTGAGAGCCCTTGCATTCATTCAACACTCAAAACACTCTTGTGCATTCATTGTGAGCTTGTTGAGATACATTCAAGTGCATTCATTCTCCTAGTTGATCCATGTGCACTTGAGTGCCGTCAAGTGAAGACCTTGGTCTATTACTCTTAGAGTGTTGCCGCACTCCTAGGCGGTTGGAGGTGAAGCACGGTGATCTCTTCAAAGAAGATTGTGAAGAGGCCGGTGCAAGCTTGTGAGTGGTTCTTGTTCACCATCTCCTGAGCGGAGGAAGAACAACCATAGTGATTTGAGGAAGGCTTAATTGTGGAGCCAGCTTGAGACGTCAAGTTTCCTCAACGTGGACTAGTGAAGACCGGCAAGTCTTGATACCACAGAAAAATATCGTCGTGTCTTTGTGGTTATCTCTAGTTTTTACTTTCGCATTTATATTTCTAGCTTATTATTGTGATTGATTTGCTTAGCTAGAAGTATAACTTGTTTAGACTAAGTTATAAATTGGCTAAATTGTTAAATGGTTAAAAGTTTAAAACCTCCTATTCATCCCCTCTAGTCGGTTATCCTTGATCCTACACCGACTGCTGCGTCCTCCTCCCCTCCTCTCTCTCCCCTCCGCCTCGCCCACCCCCATCCTCCCCCAGCGCGCCCCCCTTCTCCTCCTCCCCGGCGGTGCCTCCTCGCTCTTCCCTCTCTCTGAGCCACCACCATGACCTTCTCCTCCTCCCAACCGCCGCCACGCCGTCCTCACCCAACCGCCTACCCCTGACCTACTCTGGGCGTCGCCTCCCTCCTCCAACTAGGCCCGTCGCTAGCTCCTCAAAGTGCCGCCCCTCAGGATCTATGCATCCCTAACGTCGCTGCTCCTCCCCCAAGCCGTCACCGCCATCCTCCTCTCTCTCGCCGCCTTCACTGGCCGCGCCCCTAACCCTAACCAACGTTTTTTTGTAAATTAATTAATTATGTAATAATTGTTTGTTGTAATTATTTATGTAATATTTTTATTGTATTTATTTATGTAAAATAGTTTATTGTAATAATCATCGATAATTACGTTACTTGTAGTTTATTTATTTTTAATTGTGGTCTATTGCGTTAATTGCGGTAGATTGCGTTAATTGTCGTCAAATGCGATCAATTGCGTTAATTGCGGTAGTCGTTGTTAATTGCAGTCAATTATGGTAATTCTCGTCAATTGTAGTTGTTGTTAAATATCGTTAATTACGGTAATTCTCATTAATTGTGTTAGTTATCGTTAATTATATGGGTTGTCGTTAAATATCGTTAATTGCCGTCAATTGCGTTAATTCACTACTACAAAACATGCAATAGCAGACGCCTCATCACAGACAGTTCAAAAGGAACCGTCTGTGTTGGGTCTGTTGGGACCGGGCATAGCCTATCATAGACGGTTCTTATTATGAACCGTCTGTGATACGCACCTATCACAGACGGTTTTTTAATAGAACCGTCTTTGATCATTCATAGACGGTTCTATTAAAGAACCGTCTGTGATAATCACCGTTATCACAGACGGTTCTTGATAACAGCCGTTTGTGAATTAACACAGATGGTTCTAGTTACAAACCGTTTGTGATAGTTACGTATCACAGACGGTTCGCCTCTGCCGTCTCTCCTCCTCACACCTCATACCTCCATCTCCTCCTCTGTCGTCTCTCCTCCTCACACCTTGTGCCCTGGCCTCCCCCAAGCTTGTCGCCCGCGGCCTCCTCCAATTTGCCCCGGTCTCATCGTCATCGGCCTCCTCCGAACCGTCACCCTCGGCCTCCTCCACCTCGCCTCAGCCTCATCGTCACATGGCCTCCCACGACCTCGTTGCCCTCGGCCTCCTCCATTTCGTCACCCGGCCTCCCACGACCTCATTCTCTCTACTCCCCTTTGCTCTGTGATGTGGATTCTTGAGAGCTAGTGTTAGTGCTCAGTAAATGGATTGAGTTGATGCTCTTTGTGATGTGGGTGATCTTGTGGTTTATTGTTGGAGGCTCTTCAGGCCGAGTTATTTGGTTTGGGCAAAAATATAGATGGTAGATCACGCCTTTGTCGGTAAAAGCGCCATAACTTTTGCATACGAACTCGGATTGCAACGTTCTATGGTTCTCTGCCCTTGCCTTCGGCTTCACATCTCGCAATGATTTCATGCGCACATGCATGCCTCCTTTCCACCGACGGCTCGACCTTATCGATTCATTCACGAGGCTCGGGGAGTCTCGGACAAAGTGAAAACCCCAAAAAAAGGTCGTTTAGGGCCTCAAACAGCGACCTCGAAGTTTTAGCGGTTGTTTTCGTTTTTTTGTAACAAAAAAGGCTATCACAGACGGTCTGAACAAGAACCGTCTGTGAATCACAAAGAACTGTTTGTGATTCATGACGGTTCTTATTCGTAACCGCTCTGTGATGACGTTCCTGAGCAGTTCTTATTTAGAACCGCTGCGTGATCTTTCGCAGCGGTTCAAAAACCGCTCAGGATGACCTCATATCATCATAGATGAACAAATTCAGACGGTTGAAAACCGCCTGTGATGACGGTTCCAAACTGCTCAGAATGAGGTTTTCCTAGTAGTGATTGTCGTTAAATAGCATCAAACAAGTGATTACTTGCCTCAGGGGCATTTCAGATATTTTCATCTCAGAAGTTTCAGCCGGCCTACCTAAAAGTCAGACAGCCAAACACCAAACCTCTTATTTCAAATTGATTCGCCCTACAACCCAGTCGAAAGGTGCTTTTCAGAAAAGTTGTAGCCGTACCAAACAACCCTATAACCACGCCCTGTAAGCACGTCCTCCTAGTTGTCGCGAGTCATCTTTCTTTGGCTCTGACCTGCACCTTGGTGTGCCTCTCGTCGTCGGCTCAAGACTCGTCAGGCGCCTTTGGCCGACACGATCTCGCCATTCATGTTCTTTGCCTCCGGCCTGCACTTCGCTATGCACGTAGCCGCGCGAGCTCCTCATAGTCTTGTACCTAGTGGCGGATCTAGGATTTGATCACGCCTCGGGCTAAATTCTAATGGACTAACATCTTAAAACTAACGCTAATTCTACCCATACTAGACATAACAAAAAATAAGCCACAAATGCTTCATTGTCATGAAACTTTAGCAAAAATGCTTCAACATAAAATATAATAAGAAAAACATGATAAAACATAAATAATATAGCATCTTAAAGATACAAATTGAGTCTCTAAATAACGAAGATTTTATCGCAAATGTGTGGGACAAAAATCTCATCATCATAATGCTAAAGCTTAAATGACACAACGAAGTTTGTTTTTGCACTTATGTTACAAATGCAATAACATTGTCGGGTCCTCAATTCTCATAGAAAATGAAATCATACTTGATTATGCCCATAGTGCTAAGAGATCCCAACTATGTAAAATCAACATAAGCAATACAATTTTGAACATCATTTTGACATATATGAGAATTCTATACACAATTTAAAGCAATAATGAATTATGGAATAACATGTGCATGTAGAAGGCCAAAAGCACAAACCATTTGTGTTTCCTTGCTCATAGAAACTCCTAAAAGATCTCTCGCTTCTTCCGCCATGATCTCTTCAAGACATTTGTAACCTTTTGGTCCAGGAGTTTCGCTCCTAGCAAAAGAAACACACAAAAACAAGTTAGCTATACAATTCGTGAGTACCCTAGATAGAATTCAGCTTTAAGAATGTATCGAACTCTATAACCATGTATCACGTGCATGGAAACAGTAAAGATTAAGCTTAACCTAACTTTGCTAAAATCGTGATACTACATGCACCATATTGAAATATCGGAAAGAATGGGCTAGCATTTTAAGTGTAAAAAAGATAATCTGTTCTCATGAGTAGATAGCTTCCAATGAATCGCCGCTTATTTCTCACCCGACAAATCATTTGACGAAGAACTCATGTGCAATCGACATGATTGATCCACATCCTCCGAATTTATCTATGGCACAACCAAAGTATACTTCCCTTATTCCTACCAAAAGAAAGAACACACTAAGGTGAAATTTTGATACTACCACAATTTAACAGAGAAAAATGGACAACCAAGATATTCGCACCAAGGATCGACAATGTTTGTTGCACACATTATAGAGGGCTCACACGCCATAAATGTCGCATCCTGCGAACTTCTCTGCCACTTGCAATTGGTCAAGTCCCATGCTCGCCACTCCCAGCGGGACATCGATCGCTTCCATCTTAGCATGTTTGGTAGCCTTACAATTGGAATCACAAGTAAATTACAGCTCTAAATCAAGAACACAAAACAACTCAATTTCACAATTTGGACATCTCGAAAGAAAGATGATAGTAGCATACATTTCGGGCAGAAAGGGGCCAACTCAGGGCGAGGGACCGGGTCGGAGGCGAGCGCGGGAGCGCAGGCCGACGCAGCTGGTAGGGGCGAGTCGGGCGCGGAAGTAGGGAGCCCTAGAGCGGGCCTGGAGGCGCTGCCGCCGCTACGTCGAGCCGTCGAGGGAACCTGGAGCGGTGGAGCCTAGAGGCGCTAAGGCCGAGGGAGCTCAAGGCACTGCTGACGCCGCACTGCCGAGGGAAGAGCCGCAGGAAGGCAGGCAGCGAAAGTCTGCCGCCGGCGCCGAGAAGAGCCGCAACAGCCGCCTAAGGCGCAGACGACCATCGAGGATGGCATGGGCGCTGGCCGGGCGTGAGGGATGGCGCGAGGAGGCGGGAGGGCGGTCGGCTTCACGGCGGCGGGCGAGGTCGCGAGGGCCGAGGGCGCCGAAGTCAGGCGGGACGGACCGACGGAGCCCAGAGGGTGGCTTGGCGCGGTGCCGGACGTGAGGGAGGGCGCGAGGGAGCCGGAGGGACAGCCTGGCAGCATGCGGCAAAGGGGTGGCGAGGGTCATGAGTCGTCGATGGAGGCAATGGACGTGGAGGAGCTGGGGATTAGGTCGGGGTGGCGGCTGGATGGAGTGGGCGATGGGGAAGGAGGTCACCGTGATCGTGTGGGTGGGCGGGCACGGCTTGATGGTGATGACTCGGGCTAAATGGCTTCACTAAGGTTTTTCGCCCATATATACATTTTTTGTATTGCTATTTTTCTGGGCCTCGGGCTATAGCCCACCGCCCGAGGCCTAGCCCGAGGCCCAGATCCGTCCCTGCTTGTACCTTTCGCCTGCACTGCCGCCACCCACCAACCCTGATATGCAATTCAGATGTGCTTATGTATGTGTAGTGTACAATACGCTACAAATTGTTTGCAAGAGTATAATTTTGGTGTGCCAAAGTCTGTGTATTAGATGTTTGAATATTGTATCATCCAATCCCTTCATTCAAATTTAAAATTTCAGATTATAGGGAAGGACACCGCATGCGAGCGCATTGTTCCATCCCCTTCAAAATACAACAATCACATGAAATCTTGTACAACTAGCAATACTCTCCTAGCACGCATCTCAATGCACAGCCAACGCTCAGATTTCGCATGTGCTTGCGCATATGGGCACTTCTGCCTTTCCAGTTAGGATGAGCACTGCGCAGCGACGAACATGTTTGGATTCTTTGCCGAGCTCGCCTCGCCAGGGAAGGAGAGGCTACCCTAGCTCGGCGAAGCAAGGCAAACTATTTAGTGCAATTAGATCATTTGCTCGCCAATCTCGCCGGGATGACGATGGAGTGGCTGGCCGCGAGGATGAAAGGCGGAGCTCGGCGGCGCGTGGGCTCGGTTCGGCGGCGGACGAGCTTGATCCGGCGCGGAGGAAGACGTGGAGGAGCTCGATTCGGGTGCAGATGAGATCGATCCGGTGAGATTTGGAGTGAAGCTAGACCGCGCAAGAATAACTTGCTCACGCAGGAGAGCCACCAGTATGGCTGGACCGCCCATGCAAAGATTTCCTTTCCAAGCCAGGCGAGATTGCCTAGAAAGGCAAGAGTTCCAAACGGTCCCTAATTAAAGGATAACTATGACGGCCATTGATGATTTTACTTATATATATATTACTTTGCAATAGGAAAACTAATAATAGAGAGGAATAGGGAATTAGACAGCCCACCTATCCTCAAACCATGGACAGAAAAACAAAAGTAATGCGTGAGCCACGAAAATGCATGGTGCTCTTCCTTTTTATCTTTGAGCCCTGGTACACATACGCAAAGAAAATTTTACAAATGCTCTACGAACGTCTGCTGTCTCACGTGAGATCGCCAAGGAAAAAAGAGCGGGTTCTCCCCGCACCAACCTCCCATCTCCCGATTCTCAAACCCAAGTCTAGACTCTAGACTGAGTCCACCAATCTCCACGTGATCCAGAGCAACACGATCCTATCTTCTGTTCATGAATCAACCTCGGCCGCCGCCGCCGCCGCGCGTACGTCAACTCCTCGCCATAATACTACGCTCCATGATCCCATCCGGCGTTAACGCGTATGGTTTGGGCTGAATCTGAGGGCTTAGTATGGGCTTTGATTAGATAAGGCATACAAGGAGCCAAGGTCACACGTTATAATCCGTTCTTCTCTTCCCTCTATACAGCACATGATTGAAGCCTAGGTTTGCCCCAACTCTGAACCTTAATCCTTCTAGAATCTGAACATCGAAACAAAATCACTAATTAGCTACCAAATCCCGATTTGCATATTGCATTGTCATGTACCGCAATGTTTCTTTCGACTCTTTATATGTACACACTAGTACAGAAAATATCTTCACATACGGTTAAAAAACGTCGTCACAGACGGTTTCGTGAGCCGTTTGAATTTATGGGTCAGTAATGACATGAGATCATCACAGACGGTTTTTGAACCGTCTGTGAAAAAAATTTATCAGACGGTTCTGAACAAGAACCGTCTGTGATAGTTTTTTCCTATTGAAAAAAAAATCGAATTTTAAGCTAGACTAATCAATTGCTGAACAGTAGTTTCCATATGCAACCTCTAGCAAGACAACTAAAATTCAATTAAAACTCTGATGGCAAACATATTGTAGGAGAGACCTATCTAGCAAAAGGGAAACCAAAAGATTTCACAACGTCCCCTCCGAATGGGGAAAAAAGAATAAAATTACAAAGTTAAACTAGCTAGAAACCATATGTGCCTCTAAGCTCCTGGAGAGCTCATCTGCTTCTTAGATTGGTCTTGTGAGCTCCTCTATGTACCTCACCAGTATATCACAAACTGTTCTTGCCTGTAGTCCGAATTCGACTCAAGCTCGTCGGCAAGGAAAAGGAGAGACGATCGAAAACCTTCGGCATTAGGTACAAATAAAATAAGAACCATCAAATAACCAACAAATTGTGTATGTTTTAGGAATATACAAGTACCTTCCGGCAGTCTACCTCCTGCGGCAGACATGAAGCTCCTGTGTGTCCCTCCTCCTCCTCATCGTCGGCTGCGTCTCCTCGTCGAACCGCGCTAGGGAATCAAGGGCGGTCATTGGAGCTCAGCGTGGGGAGGGAAGAGGGAGAGACTGATGGAAGACAAGGCGGGGTGGGTATAATATATAAGGACACAGTGCCAAAACATTTCGCCTCCCGCGCAAGCGTTCAAAAATTTCCGCGAATCACAGACAATTTCAAACAAAAACCATCTGTGATGAGTTAGTATCACAAACGGTTCATATTAAAAATCGTCTGTGATAAGTATCTCCCGATTTTACCTTACTCTGTAACTTGAAATGCATAACTCTGTAATTTTACCATGGCTTGAAATGCTTAGTGATTTCAAGCCATGGTAAAATTATAGAGTTAGTGATTTCAAGGCATGGTAAAGTCAGAGTGTTAGTGATTTCAAATCATGGTAAAATCACAGAGTTAGGCATTTCAAGTCATAGAGTCAGGTAAAATCAGGATATACTTATCACAGACTCTCTGATTCCAAGCCATGGTAAAATCAGAGATACTTATCATGCACGGTTTTAATACAAACCGCCTGTGATGAGGATTTAGAAGTCACGATTTTCATGTTGAAAATCGTCTGTGAAGTATCACAAATGATTCTGGACAAGAACCGTCTGTGATATTTAGTAATATCACAAACGATTTTCAACACGAACCGTCTATGATATTACTTCTTCACAGAAGGTTTTTAGCGCAGCCAGTAATACAGATGGTCGCTGAACCAAAACCATCTGTGATTGTATTTATAATACAGATGGTTTTGGTCAACCGTCTGTGATGAGGCATCCAGTATTAGCCTTTTTGTAGTAGCGGATGCTAAAGTATTCAGCAAGTTGGACTTAAGGTCTGAGTATCATCAGGTAAGGATGAATAAAGAGGACATTAGTAAAACTGCATTCATCACCTACCTGGGTCATTATGAATATTTAGTAATTCCCTTTGGACTTACTAATGCACCAGTCACTTTCCAATGCCTTATGAATAACATTTTTGCCCAATATTTGAGGAAGTTCATTTTAGTGTTCTTTGATGACATTCTTATTTATAGCAAGAGTGATGAGGAACACAAAGACCACTTAGCCATTGTGTTGGAAGTGTTGAGGCAGCATCAACTCTTTGCTAAGTTCACCAAATGTGTATTTGCAGTTCCTTAAGTGACTTATCTAGGTCATATAATCTCAGGTAATGGGGTGGCTATAGACCCTGACAAAATCAATGCTATTGTTGATTGGCCAAAGCCTCAGGACATATCACAACCGAGAAGCTTCTTAGGTATGACTGGGTACTATAGAAGGTTCATCAAGAATTATGGAGTCATTTGTAGACCATTACATGACATGTTGAAGAAAGGGGGATTTGATTGGAAAAAAAAATCTCAAGATGAAGCTTTTGTGAAATTGAAACTTGCTCTGACCACCACATCTGTTTTGGCACTACCCGACTTCTCTAAAATTTTCACTCTGAAAATTTTCACGTGTCGCCATTGAAGAAGTGCTTGCGTGTGCCAGAAGAGCGGATGTCCATAGAAGCCGTCGACCTACAGCAAGACCTCACCTACAAGGAGCACCCATCAAGGTTTTGGAAGTGTCCAAGCGTGACAAGAAGCAAGATCCTCCGGTTTTGCAAAGTCCAATGGAGCAACCACACTAAAGAGGAAGCCACCTGGGAGCGTGGAGAAGACTTGAAGGCTGAGTTTCCGCACCTATTCTCTAGTCAGCCTAAATCTCGGGGTCGAGATTCCCTTTAAGGGGTGTAGGTTTGTAACGTCCCAGTTCTTCTGAGCTTTTTGAGTTTTCAAAATAAAAATAATCATTTGGTTTTGTTGAAGTTCTAAAGCTTAACTTGAGATTTTGGAATTTGAAGTGTTTAAAATGACTAAATCAAACTTCAATTAATTTAAGTCTGGTTTGTTTTATGTTTCGGAGTTCTCAGGTGTTCATCGTTCCCTTTCTCTATTCGTCCCATTCCTTCCCTCTCGTTTGGACCTCCCCTCAGTCCAGACTTCCCTTCCGTTTGGACCTCCCCCAAGTCCAGACCTCCCGGGTGGTCCTGGGCTCCGGTCACGACCACCCCTTTGGTCACGAGCACCCCTTGGGTCACGACCACCCCCCCTTTTTTTGGTTGGACCACTCTCCCGAGCTTTGACTAGCCTCACATGTCAGCCCTGCTCACCTTCTTCTTTCTTCCGTCGCGTCACTGCTGATGCACAAGTCTTCTCGCATTAAATGCTGTTGTGTCGCATTAAATGTTGTCGCTTTTTGTAGTACTCGTTCCTCCTCTTGTCTCCTCCCCTACCTGCCCCCATCTCCTCCTTCACCTACCCTTGAACTCGTGCACATCTGAGTCTCTCAGCGACTCTCTCCAGGCTACAAAAGCTTGAGCAGCCCTCTTTCATCTTCTTTTTCCTCACCTAACTCTCTTGCTCTCGCCTAGTTTCTCCATGCTTTGAGTCTTGCCAAGGAGTCCACTGAAGCCGCGCTGTCGCCTCCTTGTCGCCAAGGAGCCTGCTGGAGGTTGCGCCGTCTTCGACCACCTCGCTACCGAAGAGTTCGTCGGAGTGCCCGTGCCGTTCACCGTCCTCCTCCTGTCTTCCCTAGTCTCTCTCTCTCTCTCTCTCTTTCTCTCTGTCCTGGTGAGTTTCTTCGCGCCCTGTTCTCTTCCCTTGTTCCTACGACCATGTTGCGTAGTCGTATTCCTTTTGTATTCTTTGTACGACCACATTGAGTAGTCGTATCCCTCTTTGGACCTCCTCCTCAGGACCTCCTCCTTTGGACCTCCTCCTCAGGACCTCCCCTCTCCCCCATCTTTCTTTTGGTTCTAGTTTGGTGCTTTCGTTGGAAATTTTTTTTTGTGTGGTTTCGTTGTATTTATTTGTCTCTTTTCGCACGTGTAGATTCCAGCTTCTCCGAAGAGTTCTTGGACTCGACGGCCTCTATCGAAAAATCTCAACTCTTCAACGAAGGCAAGTCGTAGACCTTTGATCATGTCGTACACAGTTTGAAAAATTACTTTGTTTTATACCAATATGCATGGCTAATTGTATAAAAATGGTTTTGGAAAATAGCTAAATACCTACTCGACAGTATAACTCCTTGAATACTTGTGATTGACATGTTGACATGTACCCTTGGACACCATAGGATGGGTATTCTTAGTTGGATATCTTTGAGATACCAACATGGGTGTGTATATTGCTTAGACATACTTTAGTTATGCGACGTCTTGTGATCACATGTTTCAATGATGATGAATTTGACTTAATGATATATGGAATTGTGGTACGGCCATTGTTGTTAAAAGATGTTGTGCCATGACTAGGGTGGTCATTTGGCCGGGTTGAACCCAAAAATGGTTTTTTTATTCGGGCGAGTGATCGTGCAGTAAAGGGGGTGTAGGAAGCACATGGGGATGTGGATGTCTCGTCTGAGTAATCCCTAAGGACTTAACCTTGCAAGCCATTGATCTGGGCTATACCGTGCAACCACATGTTCATTATGGGGTGGACCTAGCCAATTAATTAGCAATGCTTTGAGTCGGTTCATTTGGGTTGAGAATGGCGCAAGAGGGGGCCAGGAAGGCGAATCCTTAACGAGCAAAACCGAGTCAAAATGGAGCTTTATAAAGACCTTGTCACGTGCTCTAGACTGCTTACCTAAGGAAGTGAGTAGGGGCATCGACGGGTACCCAACCAACTAGAGAGGTCGTGTCTTGTGGGTCAACCTGTACAACCTTTGCAGAGTGTAAAACTATTCGAATAGCCGTGTCTCCGGTTATGGACAACGCTTGGTGATTTCACGCAAGGGTTAGAATTTTTCTCAAAAATTGTGGTCGTGATTGGTTCTGAGTGGTCTGGGTCGTGAATAGGGTGTTCACGAGTGGTCTGGGTCGTGAATAGGGTGTTCATGTGTTGTTTTAAAGAAAACTTGATTACTTACGTATTAGCTTTCAACTTGTGCTTTGCAATCTATTTATCGTATTTCCAGTCAATATTGCTTTCTGCAAAGTAACCATAAAGCTATCCTTGTTGAGCCTTGCACGAATACTATTTGCATTCCTTTCCCTATGACTTGCTGAGTACATTCAAAGTACTCACGGCTTTATGCCCTCTGGTTGATCAGCCGTTGAAGAGGACCCAGGGATCTCCGAGCTCTTTGAAGAGGAAGTCTTCGAAGACCAAGCGTGCTAGGAGTCTTCCTCTACTCGATTGCCTGTGGGCATGTCGAATGGCTCCACGAGTGTTTGGTGTTCCATTGCGAGCTCTCTTTTATTGTTAGTACTGTGGCGAGACCTCAGAAAAATCTTGACCATAAGGTCTTTTGCTTTTATTAATATTAATTTGTCTGCTTTGTCTATAGTTTGTTGTTTGGTTTTGATTACATTGATATTGAAACTGTGTGAGCTAGCTACTGATCATGGGACTAGTTCGGAATACATAGTGGGTCTCGGGATTGCTACCCGGGGCTCCGACAGAGAATAAGGTGGCTAATGCTTTGTGAAGAAGTCGCAATAATGCAATGGCCATCTCTATTGAGTACCTACTTGGATAGAGGATGTAGAAAACAATTATCTAAATGATGCACATTGCAAGGAATTAATGGAGCAGTTAACACTGACTTCAAATTCAGAGTCAGGATACACATTAAATTCAGGAGTCTAGAGGTACAAGGGCAGAATTTATGTGGGTAAAGATCTTGAGTTAAGACTAAACATTATTCATTCACTCCACACCTCAGCCATAGTGGGACATTTAGGGAGAGTGGCTACATATCAAAGAGTGAAACATCTATTCTTTTGGCCTAGAATGAAGAAGGAAATACATACCATGGTGCAAGAATGTGTGGTGTGTCAACGATCAAAAGCTGAACACTGTCATTATCCAGGATTATTGGAGACATTACCAGTTCCAGACATGGCATGGACACATATCTCCATGGATTTCATTGAAAGACTACCAAATTCAAAAGAAAAAGAGGTTATATTTGTGGTGGTTGACAGGTTCACAAAGTATGCCCATTTTGTCCCACTTTCTCACCTCTACACAGTCCAATCAGTAACACAGGCTTTTATTGACAATATCTTCAAATTGCATGGCTTTCCTATTGCTATTGTATCTGATAGAGATAGGATTTTCACTAGTAAACTTTGGCAAGAGCTATTCAAATCCCTGAGAGTACAACTCAGATTTAGTACTGCTTACCACCCACAAACTGATGGGCAAACCAAGAGGGTGAATCAATGTGTTGAGTCCTATCTGCGGTGTATGGTGATGCAGGAACCCAAGAAATGGGTGAGTTGGCTGTCTCTACCTGAATGGTGGTACAATACTACATTTCATACAACTATCAAATTATCCCTATTTCAAGCACTTTATGGTTTTCCTCCACCATTGATCAATAAGGTGGCTGTTCCTGGTCCCGAAGATAATGAAGCTAGGGATTTTATGGAGGAGAAGCAAGTCATGCCGAGAAGATTGAAGGAAAATCTAGCTCAAGCCCAAACAAGAATGAAGAAATATGCTGATTTGAATCGAAGTGAGAGACAGTTGGCGGTGGGGGACATGGTGTACTTGAAAATATAGCCTTATAGGACTGCTGCTTTCAGTCTCAAACAAGCTCTGAAACTTACTAGCAAATTTTATGGTCCATTTCGAGTATTGCAGAAGGTGGGTAATGTGGCTTATAGGTTACAATTACCTGAAGGGGTTGGGATACACCCTGCGTTTCATGTCAGCTAGCTCAAAAGACATTGTGGGAAAAGCACAATTCCCAGTCCTGATCTACTATTGGTCGGAGAAGACGGCAAGATCAAAACGGGACTGGTATTGGTAATTGAAACCAGGGCTATGCCCAGAGACAATACCCTAGTCACTCAATGGTTGGTCATTGGGCTAATTTACCTCTGGAGAACACCTCTTGGGAGGATGCGAACTTTATCGAAGGTACATTTCCTGAGTTCTCTATTCCCAGACAATTCGTTCCTGGTTTCCGGATGGCAACACTTGAGGACAAGTGTGTAGTTAAGGGGGGAGAAATGTCAGATTCACAATTCAGTCTTCGGAGAAGCCTTTCGGTCTGAGATCAACGGTCTCAAAACGTCTTAGTAATAGTGTTCATTTGGCTTTCTTACCAGAAGCAGCGTAGCACGGGTTAAACCCATTTCACTTAGACGGTTAAACATCTTTTACCTTTGACAGCAATGTAAGACTATATAAACTCAATTATGGAATGAAAATGGCATCGACCATTTATGCCAAACACATAGTTTTAGTTTCTGTAGAAGTAGACACGTTCCGACACTTTCCCCTCCTTCGATCGGATCTCCGGATCTGACATCGTAGTCATCGAGCAAGATCAATAGAGGGAGCGGAAGGAAATCAGCATGCCGTCGCCGGTTGGATTGCTCCGTTCGCTCGCCGTCGGGAGGGCGGCCTCATCGTCAGGCGGCCGGATGCTGATCTGCAGCCGCCTACGACTAGGATATGCCGCCGCACCAAAAGCAGGCTTCTCCATGACCGCTGCACCAATCAAGTAAGCTACTACTCCAAGCAACATGCATATATGTATATACATAGATGGAGATCACCTATATGCGCATGCGTTATATATGCATGTGCTCCCAATTGTGCATCCACGTGTATATGTATTCATCTCTGATGTCTGATCTCTCCCTCTTAATTTCGTGGTTTGAGGGGGAGCATCGACGATCGAGGCCGGGGAGCAAATCTGACTGACTAAATTTATTTACCTCTTTTAATGCATGTTCCTTAATTGTTTATGCAAACTATATATTTTAGATAATAGAAGAGAAAAAATCTCTCCCGACCTCTGCATCGAGGATACACACAGCTCATTTATTAAAAGGACAAAAGTAACAAAATAACTAAAGTAGCTAAAAGCGGCAAGAAACCTTACAACCAAAAAAAGACAAATGACAACTAAACTTGCTTATTGCCAATCCGGTGACTAAAGCGCTATCCATGAAAATTGAGGATTTGCTTCATCACAAACTTCAACCTTAGGCTTCCATCCACCATATACTCTTTCCGAGTGAAGTTTGTAAATTTGCCCAAGCACGAGCTTAATCCACACAAGAAGATAACATGCAAATGATTAGTGATAATCTTTTGTTAAAAATAACATCATTCCGACAACACCAAATAGATAAACATAAGGCACTAGCTCCCACTAGAAGTTGCGACTTTAAATTTGTTGGAATACCGGCTAACCAATTCTCGAATATGTTTGCTATGCTCACAAGGGGAATAAATTAAATGCACATCAAACAATCCACCATGTGCAAATGGACAGTCAATAAAAAGATAAAGGAATTTGAGATAAAAGGACCTTGCTGCTCACGATGTTGAAACAGCTCCAGAAACAATACACTCTAATACTCACGATCTTTTGAAAAACACACCAACGCACATAATGCAAGAAGGACTTGGTGCTGCACTGCAGCTTTTCTTCTTCCTTTCTATTGCTTTTCCTCTCAATCTTCCAAAAGAACTCACGTACACAGCCCCTTATAAAGGCTGAGTTAACTGAGTTACAATCGGACTCAACTACGAAGCGGACTCAGACTCAACACGAAGCCAACTTGGACACGGAAGTAAAATCATAAACTCATACTAACACAAAGATTATCTAACAATCACTCCCTAATCTTTGTGTACTTACTTATATTTCGTGTGCTGCCAGTTGGACTCAACTTCAACATGGCTCCCACACACTCGGCTGAAGATGGTGGCACAATTCGAACACGCCTTGGATGTTGCAGCTTGGACTCGACTTCAACTTGGCTCACACTTACTTGTCCGAAGACGGTGGCACAACTTGAACACGCTCTTGGACTCTTACTCATTGAGGCGATCGGTCTCAACCACGACTTGCACCCCAACTCGTACTCAACTCGGGGCTGATCGGTCTCAACTTCGACTTGCCCAACTCAGACTTCGGACTTCAAGTTGGTCACGACTACAACTTGAGTAACACACGGACTCAACTCAGGACGGCGAACACATCTCCTCAACATCCCGGACTCAACTCAACGGACACGACTCAGGACGGCGAACACACCTCCTCAACGTCCCGGACTCAACTCAACGGACACGACTCAAAGATCGAGTAACGCTTGCTCGTATTGATGATCAGCCACAATTAAGTGCGCCCGCTTTCTCCTTTTTGGGATTACGGCATTCAGAAGCGAAGTGCCCGTAGTCCTGACAATTGTAGCAGCGAATCTTCGCCTTATCGAACTTGCGATTTTTCATGCCAGAGTTGTTGGCGCCCTCTTTATTGGACCTAGATTCCCACTCGTCACGAGTGAGTAGTAGATGCCCACCTTCCTCGTCGTGTCGCCGTCCCTTTGTGCATTCCTGGTACGCCTTCAGTCGTCCAATCACCTCCACAATCGTCATCGTCTTCATATTAGCAAATTGCTTAATGGTGGAGACGATCGGCAAGAATTTGTCGGGGAGGGCACGAAGAAACTTCTTTACGACGGTGCGCTCCTCCATCTTGTCTCCGAGGACACGAATCTCGTTGACGATGGTGGTTAGCTTCATGGCGAAGTTATTGATGGACTCCGTCTCCTTCATCTTCATTACATCAAACTCACTCATGAGAGTCTGCGCTCGTGCCTCCTTGACGCGGTTAGCGCCGATGTGCATCTCCTTTAAGGTGTCCCAAGCCTCCTTGGCCGTCTCATATTCGGCCAAGACCATCATCATGGCCTCGGGCATGGCTTGGAATATGGCGGCGAGAGCCATCTGGTCCTTACGCTCATCGACCAGCTCTTTGCCTTCCACCGCCGCCCACACCCCTTGTGCGCGCATGAACACCTTCATCTTCACCGCCCAAGAGCCATAGTTGGTCTCAGTGAGCATTGGGTATTGAAGGGTTACCGAACCCACCTTCACCGGTGCCTTGGATGCTGCCATGTCCGAGGTGTCGTTACTGCCCACGAACTTTTGCGTGGACGACATCTGCTGCGACATGACGCACTACACCTCGTGTGCCCGAGACGTAGTGTCGCAGCCGCCGAGAGCCGTCGTCACCCGACCGAGCCGCGCGTTGCCCGTCCGCGTCGCACAGCTTCTCCTCGCACCTCGTTTTCTCGCACCTTGCTCTGATACCAATTGTTGAAACAGCTCGAGAAACAATACACTCTAATACTCGCGATCTTTTGGAAAACACACCAACACACATAATGCAAGAAGGACTTGGTGCTGCACTGCAGCTTTTCTTCTTCCTTTCTATTGCTTTTCCTCTCAATCTTTCAAAAGAACTCACGTACACAGCCCTTTATAAAGGCTGAGTTAACTGAGTTACAATCGGACTCAATTACGAAGCGGACTCGGACTCAACACGAAGCCAACTTGGACACGGAAGTAAAATCATAAACTCATACTAACACAAAGATTATCTAACACACGACGCGGAGGGACGGCAGAAGCAACGCTGCCAAAGTAGCGGCTACTTTACCAGGCTGATCCGTGACCAGTTACCAGGAGCTCGCCTGCAGACGACAGCCATGTTTGTGACGATATCTGCTGCTGCAGCCTCCGTTGGGACCTACTTCTGGTGGCATGCCAAAAAGATGCAGATCAGGGATCAGCTGCTGCTGCAGGTACACATACATACATACTCTATCCCAGCCTTGCCTGCAATCTAATCGTACAATTCATCTTGCTTAATCAATATAATTCGTGTGCGTGCATGTGTACCCGATCGCGTTCGTGGATGCAGATGTCAATGTGACTGAGGAGGAGCATGCCAATGCCGTGGATGACAAAAAGGAGGAGGACGAGATGATGAAGGCCAGGCTCCAGGAGTGGATCTAGGAGTGGAACCGCAAGTACGAGGACGAAGAGGAGAAGGCGCGGCGCTACCAGATATTCAAGGCCCACGCTGAGCGTCTTGGCTCGCATAACGCGACGCAGAGAGGATGCCGCGCCTGTTTGTACTGATGCGCAGACATGACCCCGGAAGAGGTAGTCAGGTAGCTCAATGCACTACAAGATAACCGAGCTAAGCCGGCGTTTATCTTTAGCCCGGTGTCTAGCTTAAACGCGACCAATACAGGGCTAACCGGCGTTTATCGACATTCTATGACGTTTTATTTCCATGGCATATACTTTGGTGTCCATGATCGCTCCTGTGGACGACTACCTCAGGGGAGTTGCGCACTACCACAACTCCACAAGTCAGCTGATCAATTGAAAAAAATCTATGATGTTCAAGTGTACGTAGGTCGGGATCTAGCCTGTGTGATTTTCCAAGTGGATGTACTAGAATTATATACGAAGGTGTATTCATATTCGAATTGCTAATTCAAAGTCACATGAAAATTTCTTAAGTTTCGGTCAATTTTGCTCACCCTTGACCGAGGTGAAGATTTGTGCTCTAGCGGGCTAGACGTCCTCCTCTCTGGTTAGTGTGGTGTTTTCACTCGAGTGGCGAGTTAAGGTTTTTGGGTTCACCGGCGCCAAACTATAGAGGGAGGGGGGAGGGGAGCTTGGGCAGTGGCCATGCGGCAAGTCGGCAGTGGCGCCGCCTCAGCCGCGGGACGAAGGAGGGCGGTAGTTGGCAGGGGGCAACGAGAACTGGAGTGGTTAAGGAGGGCGACAGGAGGATCTCGTCGGAGAGGATGAAGAAGGAGGCGGCTGCAGGAGGAGGAGGTAGGGCAGAGGAGGAGGCAGTGGCGGTGGCGAGGTGATGGCCTGAGCAATACACGCGGGAGGTGTGGGGACGGGTAGCTGGCTAGGGATAGGGTGGGAGTGAGGTTAGGGTTATGGTGAAGGGTGAGTTATATATGGAGTGAGGGAGTGATGTGGGTGGTTGGATCTATGTCCAATAGCTGAGAAAATTGACTGAAAGTTAAGAATTTTCAGGCAACTGAGCGATAGATGGCCCCTTCATATTAAGTATAGGAAATTGCTAAGGAGTACTAGAGTATTTATTCACCTTGGGAGTACTCGAATTTCCATCCCTCCGATTTGCCTCGAGATTCATGCTCTGGCGACTACGATGGCACTCCGCAACTGTTCCGATGAGTATGGGTTTTGGTTCGCCCGATTTAGAGTTTGGGTTCACAGGGGTAGTGATGGTAGACCGGTGATGAGAGGCGGGGTGGTGAGGCAACTGAGGTGTCGTCAGCCACGGGCACGAAGGAGGGCAGTGGAGGTCGGTGGGTGTCGGACCCCGAGCGTTGAATACCCGAAGCCCTCGTGTGTATACCGAACTAGTCCTATGATAAGTGGCTAGTACACACATGAACAACATTGATAATCACATTCATACAATTTATACATACAACATGAAACAAATAGGATATTAAAATTAAGCGTTTACACGACAAGTTTATATTACACGGCCGACCGGCCAAATTAAAACTCAAGTAGCAAGATAAACAACAGAAGCATAGCAATGAAATTCAAAATGTCCAGCGGTGTGCCCATCCATACCCTCAGAGAACCGACAAGGACCAAACCCTAGCAAGACCCGTCACCGTACCCTCTGGTATCGGGTGCGAAAAACACGTTGTCCGGAATGGAGTCATCCTCATAATCTGATCAATAATTTAAGCAAGATTGAGTACATTTTGTACTCATCAAAACTTGTGGTGTATCGCAACATAATATAAATGCAAGCCTATCAATGGATGTGGTTCTACAACACAAGTTATTTTCAACATTAAGTAAGTTTAATTTGCAATATCCACACGTAATTGTCGATGGTTTATATCGATCTTGTGAATGAATGCTAGGGGCTCTCCTAGAGCGAAACCACACAGAAAAGGACACGCGAATTTTATACAGGTTCAGGCCTTCTCCTGAGAGAATAACAACTCTAATCATGTGTTCTTGTATTGATTGTGTTTTCAAGAGAGAAATCACCGAGGGATAAAACTAATGATTCTTGTTTGTTTTGTTGCTTGCCTCTTCTTCCTCTGTCCACTGACTTTACTCCTTATATAATGCATGAAGTGATGGCAGATGTTCATGTCGAGAGCCGCCTTGTTGTTTGATGCAATGCACATGTTTAAGGGCAGTTATTGTTAGAGACATATCCCTCCACGTCATCTTGCGGTTATGTCAGAGATAAATGTTTAATACGTGCAATTATCTTTGACGAGGATTAAAACCTCTATGTATTAATTTAAATACATAAAAGACCATACGTCTTCATGGTCGTAACCCTAAGGCTAACGACCTCCTTTGGTCGTAAGGATTCGAGAGGTTACACGATGGGTACCACAGGTGGGACTAGGTTCGACCGGTGGCTGCTTTCGAAATGCTATGAGCAGTACCATTAACCGTATGATGAATGAAACACGTGCTAAGCGTTCCATAACTTACGATGACATACAAGACTCGACGATAAACCACCTTGCGGTTAAATGTCTCACAAATACTTAACCGCAAAGCGATTAGCACATTGTTAACTACCTTAAACCTCCGACCGGTTGTAACGTTTCATCAGGGCGTCTTTCCAGAATGCTTGCCGTCCTTTCGGGAGTTATTTAATGGTGAAGCGCAGAAGACGAGGGGAGAGAGACACACAACAGCGAACAACAGAAGGCAACATAGAAGCCGAAGCAGTAGTATTCAATACATTCAGTGTAATTGGAGATAGTCCCTAGTCAAGTCTTGTAAACCCAGTTCATATAAATAAAGAGTAGCCCCCATTCTCTTCGAGGATACTCTACGTCATTTTCCTCCTTTTATTGTCATAAGATTGGCGATTCGATAAATGCGGCAATTTGGCGTCGTCCGTGGGGAAGAAGGCGTAAGTTTCTTGAAGAAAATTTTCGCTCACACAAATTCTCACCCAAGTTACGGCAATCGTTAATGCGAATATGCCCGAGCAGGATGAGGAGAATTGGTTCGACTTGGCGGACTATGACAACCTTGACATGGAAGGATGCATTCGTGCCATGGAGGAAAATGGCGATCATCCTCATCTTCCTCCTCCACGGCTCAAGCGTCGCCGACGATAGCGAGATCGGCCGGATGGGCGAGGATGCGCCACCATTACGGTGGGCGCAATTAGAAGAACCAACCATTCCGATCAGTTCGGAATGTCAGGGGATCTCTTCAAGCTCGGCCTTTCCGACCGGCAAAACAGGTGAAGAAATTTCAGCACCTTCACTCGAAAATCTCTATACCCTCGATGAAATCATGGCTAAAAGATACTCTCCTCGACCACGGCAATTCGAGTCAGCCGACATCTGTAGCGATTGTCGATGAAGCCTCCACTGGTCATAGACCACGTGGGGATAATCACGCTCAGCATACGATCGGCAGTACGCCGAATCAGGCTGAGGAGACCTCAGGAGGTGCTCATCTCCGACCGCTCTCCGTCGTGGAAACTTCTGGCAGAAGCACTGATAAGCTCTCCATTAGTTACGATGGAAGCTCATCAGAAGATCGATGCTGGAGGCACGAAGTCAACACGATCGGAGATGAAAATCAAGATGCCCTGCACGGTCCTACACTCTCTGCCACGCCATCACGTGTTGTTAGAGATGATCCGAGCCGTTAGGCACCAACTTCCGGAGGCCACGGGCGATCGATGTCTATCAACTAATTAGCTTCGCACTTTGCCCACCTAGAATAGTTGATAGGGCAAATCAAATCCAAGGGTCGGGGAGGGTTGGTCTGCGTACACCTACGACCAGTCTGAACCCCCGAGACCTTTGTGATAGCTATACAAAACTTGCGGCGTGTTCAAGATATATTAAATAATTCGATCACCTTTAGCGAGAACTCGAGTTTTATACGGCTTGTAGGTCAAGTATCCGAAATTCACCAACAGATCATGCAACAAGATTGAAGCATATCGGGGAACAAAGGGTTTGAGAGTCAAACTATGACTTCATCTCACCGTTCCTCCTCGGCCAGGGACAACATGGTCATACTAGGGAGCGATCGATACCAAGGCCTCCTCGGCGATTCCGACCAAGGAGTCATGAGGAGAAGGTTATTTCATGAAGCCACTCCCCATCACGCCGAGAAGAACCATCGCTTGGACTGACGATCTTGGCATCGTCACGAATCAAGTAAGCGATCGGAGACATCATACCAATGTCCACGACCGGATCATCACATCGGAGTTCAGCGTTCCAATCTTAGGAACCGGTCTCCGGATCGATTAATCCGGCACCTTCGAGAGAAGGTGTCATGAATCAATCACGAGGTTGTCGGGCCTTCTCTGCGGGGCTCCAAGGCGTGCGTTAGCTAACCGTTCCGACCGCCAATTTTGACAAGTTTAATGGAACTCAAAATCCGTTGGAATTTCTCCAAATCTATACCACCGCCATCGAGTCTGCCGGAGGCGATGAAAATGTGATGGCCAACTATCTACCCACCGCTCGAAGAAGGGTTCCGCGGTCGTGGTTGTTGAACCAACGGTCGGAACGATCTATACTTAGGAGCAACTCAGTGACCTTCGATTGCAAATTTCGAGTGCGTCTGATCGCCTGGAAAGGAGGATGATCTCCACCGAATCGGCAGGCTCGATGAGACTCTACGTCAATACATCAAGAGGTTTAGCCAGTTAGCAATTCTATTCCCGAGGTCGCAGAATCCTCTGTTATTGAGCCTTCAAAAGCAGTGCGAGGAATCGGCGGTTTCACGGAGGACATAGCAATGAACCCCCAAGAACAACCGTTGAGCTTTTTGATATGGCCGACAAGTATGCCACCGCTAGCGAAGCAATCGAGTGGTCTTGAAGCCATTGATTGGAAAGACAAGATTCTCGGCCCGGCTTGGACAAACCGGAGAAAAAGAACAAGAAATCTCTCAAGAAGAAGAAGAACCGCAGATCCGACGACAAGGAGGTTCTAGCCATTCTGATAAATTCATGAAGGGCAAAAGGACTACACCGGTCGGGGCAAGGCAAAGCTCTCAAAAGGATTCCAGAAAAAGAAGAAGTGGTGTCCACTTCACGGTGACGAGGGCATGATCTACGCACCGTTGAGTTTGGCAAAAGCTGGAAGATTATTATGCGGTGAAGGACCATTTCCGCAATACCGAACCGGAGAAACGAGCTCCAAAAAGGACAAGGATGGCGGCGAAGAGATGGAGTACTAGGATCCCCAACATACGATCAACATGATTTTTGGAGGATCTTCTTCATACGAATCAAGCGTCACTGAAAGCCGTGGAGCGGAGGTCAACCTCGTCGAATCTCCGAACACTATCAAGCAATCGAAGTGGTCGGACATCGCAATTTCCTTCAGCAAGGACGACTGCCCCATTCCTTCAACTCGACCAGGTAGGTTCCCTATTGTTGTCGAACCAACCATTAATAATTGTAGGGTTAATCGAGTCTTGGTAGATGAAGGTAGTTCTTTGAATATATTATTTTAGAGCTTTAGAAGAAATCAGGTCCCCATGTCAAAGGTGAAACCAAAGAAATATGCTTTTCATGGCATAGTTCTGGCTCCACCGCTAAACCGATAGGACAAGTTTCCTTACCTTCGTTAGGAGGCTCGATAACTTTGAGCGGAAAAAATTTCGTTTGATGTGGTAAACTTTGAATCCACATACAACGGGATTCTTGGTCGACCAGCGTTAGCAAAATTCTTGATAGCCACGCATTACGGTTATCAAAGTTTGAAAATGCTAGGGCCGAAAGGAGTCATCACTATTCGGGTGATCGTAAAATGGCTTATGCATGTGATCGAAAATCCTTAGAAGCGGTCGATGAACTCCCGACCGAGAGGCTAATTCATCGCCATGCAGGCCAAGCACACAAGACCGAAGATGACACCAAAACCCTCGACCCGGACAAAAGAGGTATCCCTCGACAAAGGCACTTCTCCGGACAGCGCCAAGTCGTTACCTGGACCAGAAGATCCTGGCCCACCTGCTCGCAAGGTTCTGGTCGGGGCAAGGCTCGATCCTAAATAGGAAGAGTCGCTCGTCTCCTTCCTCCGAGCAAATCAAGACGTATTCGCCTGGCAGGCGTCCGATATGCCCGGAGTCCCCCGGGAGGTGATCGAGCACAGGCTAGCTCTCCAGCCTGATAAAAAACCGATCAAGCAGAAGCTGCGGTGTTTTGCACCTGATCGGAAGGAGGCAATCCAGTCAGAGATTGACAAGCTTCTCAAAGCTGGATTCATTCGTGAAGTCAACCACCCTCAGTGGCTCGCCAACCCTGTAATGGTTAGGAAGAATAATGGGAAATGGCGAATGTGTATCGACTTTACAGATCTTAATAAAGCTTGTCCGAAGGACGATTTTCCCCTTCGCATTGATCAAGCTGGTAGATTCTACCTCAGGTGCGAATTACTAAGTTTTTAGATGCGTATTGAGGTACCACCAGATTAGTATGTGTAAAGAGGATGAGGAGAAAACTTCCTTCATCACTCCATATGGCACTTACTGTTATGTTAAGATGCCATTTGGTCTCAAAAACGCTGGTGCAACTTTTCAAAGGTTGATGCAAAAACCTTTAGCCCGAAATAGGTCGGAATTTAGAAGTTTACGTTGATGATCCGGTCGTAAAGACCACCAACGCTAACAACCACATTTCGACTTACAAGAAACTTTCAAGAACTTTGAGAAGGCATAACCTCAAGTTGAATCCTAAAAGTGTGTGTTCGGAGTTTACACTGAAAAATTGCTTGGTTTCCTAGTCTCGGCTAGAGGTATTGAAGCGAATCCAATAAAGATAGCGACCATCGACGGATCGACCTCCGACCACGAAGAAGGAAGTCCAAAAACTAACAGGTTTGTATGGCGCTAAGTCGTTTCATAGCAAGGTTAGGAGAAAAAGGGTTACCTTTTTTAAACTTCTCCTAAACATGGGAGTTTTGAATGGACTAAAGAGGCAAACTATGCCTTTGAAGAACTTAAAAAGTACCTTACAAGTGCCCTGGTTTTAGTCTCTCGAGACCGGAGCTCTTGCTAATGTGCGTGGTAGCAACTCCACAAACAATGGCGGTGTCTTTGGTGCGTGAAAGGATAACATCCAACGACGATTTATTACGTGGCGAGGTCTTACATGGACCAAGGAAAGATACTCCACAGTACAAAAGTTGCTCTATGGTCTCCTTATGTCTTCAAGGAAGCTAAGGTATTACTTTCGAGCCCACAAAGTGGTCGTATCGACAGGATATCCCTTGGTCAAGTCCTTGAAACAGGGGAATCATTAGGACGAATAGCAAAATAGGCGGTTGAACTAGGGCGTTAGACCTCCATTTCATTTCACGAACAGCGATAAAGTCGTGCGATAGCGAAATTCATTGCGAATGGACAAACCTGAACCCACCCAAGGGCCGTGTATGAATACCACGAGGAGTGGACAATGTACTTTGACGGTTATTTGATGTTAAAAGGGTCGGGGCCGGAGTGATCTCGATATCCCCATCTTGGCGAACACATCAAGTCGCCATCGGTTAAATTTTCCCCGCCACAAATAATATGGCGAGAATATGAAGGTTCTTGGTAGGACTTGACGGCTCGTTAAGCTCGGGATTCGCATTACTAGTGAAAGGCGATTCTCAACCGGTAGCGAATCAAGTAGGAAAGAGTATCAATGCTCAAGTACCAAGATGTCATCTTATCTCGGCGGAAGTACGAAAACTTCAAAAGCACTTCTTCGGTTTTCAAATCAACATATTCCTAGAAAGGAAAACTTTCGCGGCGGATCCGCTTGGCATGGATGGCCTCCACGAGGTCAACCGTCTCCGCCTCGGAGTTTTTCTCGAGCAACTCGATTCACCCTCGGTAGTCGAGCCTTCCGAGAACATACATGATTCTTCTGGTCGAACAAACCGATCAAAGAACATGGATGCTCCATGTGTCGATTGACGGTTGGCGCTGCCACGATCAAGGTAGAGATTGGATGACATCGATCTACAATTATCTTGACATGACATAATTTCAGAAGATGATGTAGAGGCTGATCGATATATACGAAAAGCCAAATCATACACTCTAATCGAGCGTACCTTGTACAAACGAGGATCTCATGGAGTGTTGATGAGATGCATATCTCAAATGGATGGCATTAAGTTGCTAACCGAAATCCATGAAGGAGTGCTGGAGCACATCATTCCTCTGAGAACTCGGTGGGTAAAGCCTTGAGCAAGGATACTCTTGCCAAGCGCCCTTCATGATGCAAAAGAACTTGTGACGGCGCGTACAATGTCGGTTTCATAGCGGATAAGTACATCACCAAGGCACAAGCCTTACAAACGATTCCTCTTTCTTGGCCTTTTGCAACCTTGGGGAATTTGGACATTCTCGACCTTTCCCAAGAGCACCCGGGCTTCAATTCCTTTTCGTCATGATTGACACGTTTACAAAATGGATAGAGGCCGAGCCGGTTGTTAAAATAACAAGCGAGGCCGCTAAGAGATTCCTAATGAAAAATGTGATTACACGATTTGGTGTACCTAGTCGTATAATCACGGATAATGGCGCCCGATTCACTAGTAGTCAATTTCAAGAATTTCGCGATGAACTTGGTGTAAAGTTCATTTTGCTTTGCCGCTCATCCGCAGAAAGCAACGGAGCGATTGAAGCGAGCCAATGGTATCATTATGCAAGGGATCAAGCGCCAGTATTCGACCAGCTTAATCAAGCGATTAGGAGCTTGGGTTCAAGAACTCCGTCAGTATTATGGGCGTTCGAACCATGACCCGATCGTCGACCGGTGAAACACCATTCTTTTTGGTTTACGGGTGAAGCCATGCTTCCTCGAGTAACTCAAAATTGGCTCTGCTTTCGAATTGATCGCTTTACGAAAATGATCAGAATGAGCGAAGACTCGGCGGCGTCAATTTCCTGAAGAACGGCGAAATCAAGCCCTTATGCGATCGGCGGTCTACCAACAAGCCATGCGAAGGTACTATGGTCGTAGGTGCAACCTCGCAGACCTTTGTCAGAGGTGATTTGGTTCTCGAGAAAAATTGAGCGGACAAATCGCAATAAACTTTCCCCAAGTGGAAAGGTCCTTACATTGTGGTCGGTTACAGAGCCAGTGTTCCGTCTGTTGGCTATGTCGATGGGCAAATTTTGTCAAATTCTTGGAACATTGATCAATTCGTAAGTTCTATGTTTAATTATTGTTTACTTTCTTTCATTTCTTTCAATTTCAATAAAATCATTTACAAATAATAATAATAATAATAAGTAACATTGCTTATATATATATATATATATATATATATATATATATATATATATATATATATATATATATATATATATATATATATATAGGTCGGTCGCTCATGGTTGTTAATTTAAACTGGTTGGAGAAGACAATTTTCTCTCCGATATCCTTTCTAAGGATCTCTATTACTCTCTCGCAATGACTTCTAAGTCATACACGTTTTGTCCTAGTCGTGAGCATTTTACCACGCAGCGACAACATTCTTTTCTTAATGAAATATATGAGTAATCGAGCATCGTACAAATAACTTTCCATATTGAATCTAAATGCCTAAGATTATGAAGGTTATATTTCATTATTTCAAGATTCTCGCTCTGTCTTGTCAGCTCTTCGGTCCAGACACGGAAAGCCTCCTAGTCGAAGTCTTTCCTTTTTACGCACGTGGTCACCGCCCACTAGAAAGAGCTTCCTAGCGATGGTTCTTTTCTTATGATCCTCGCTACGAGTCGAATAGAGAGTTTGAATACGTTTCGCGAAATATGATATATGAATTCAGATCTAAAGCATTCCTTCCGACCAGACTTTAGGATAATAGATATAAACAAAGTTCACTTATAATTTGCTGCATTCATTTTTGCATTTCTCCTTATGTCACAAAACAAGGTCTCTTATCCAACCATATATAACTTTTTGATTGGTATTTCGATCATGACAAACAAAGATCTATTACTAAGTGAAGTCATAAGCTGGTTCCGACCACAATGATTTCCTAGTATTGGTACGATCAGTTTTGACTTCATATCGGCACATACCTTCAAAATTATGGTTTCGACTTTTTTTTATTCTCTTTCTTGGCTACCTGCTTGTATAGTAAAGTTCTTCTACTATAAAGCAGTCGGGGGCTAGGAGGTGTGTGAGAATTTAAAAATAGTCAAACAGGATAAAACAACGGTATTGTTAAATGACATAAAAGGTAAGTTTTACACATATTCAATATTCTTACACTTTTTGCAGAGTCTACTCTAGAAATATTCCTGCACTAATTATCGCTTGATGGGGATCCGACCTCCATTTCTCTACTACTTTATCTCCAAGTGGCTTGAGTTCTTCCATGAACTTGGTTGCCTCCTCGTAGGCGCTTGAAGTCATCTTCAACAACTTGGAAATCAATAGAGGGTTTGAAGCTTTTAGTTTTGCCAAAGCAAAACTAACTCCATTAGCAACTTTGCTTTCATGGCTCGGGCATAGTTCTTCCGAGTAGTCTTGAGCAGATTGTTAAGATCCTCTAGAAGTTGACCAAAATAGTTCATTTTCTCTCTAATCTCTTAAGGTAGGCGGGCTTGATCCTCGATCCCATGTGAAAGATCATCTTGTTCAAAAATATAGTCTTTTCATCTAAACTTTGAACGAGAGCAGCCTCCTTGTCTTGCTCAAATTTCGTAGTTTTCTACTCGTCCAAAACTTGTTTTTGCTCGCAAGAGTAAAACAGTGATAAGCAAGAAAATAATTGGAGGAAAATAATAAGTCAAGTTTACGACCTATTACCTTCAATTTTCTTGTTAAGGTCTTCCTTCTTGGTCGTAGCCTCGGATCGATCGGTCCTTAACTTTGATTTCTTCTTCAAGCGAGCCGTCTTGGCTTTCTCGGCGGATCTCTTCTTTTATTTTCTCCAAATCTATCAAATACGATAAGGAGAATAATTAGCAAAGGGCGAAGCATTGAAGAAAGAAAAAAGCTAAGGGAAAGTTCTTACTTTCTAATTCGAGTTTTTCTCCCAAGTCTTTAATCCATTGGGTCGATCCTCAGACCACAAAGAAAGTTCTCGACCATATCTTTGTTCAAATAGCATTTTCCTCTTTAAAAATTCTCTTTAAAAGACTTTTAGGAGAGATTATGAAACCGGTCGAGATACTTACGGATTGCCAAATCATTGTATCCACCAAAATGGAATCGGGATGCATTTTGATTTGATGGTCCGATATCTTTTCCCATGCCTCGTCAAGCTCCTTATCCTCGATGAATCGGGGCTAAAAGGAACTTGTCGTTGAGGAGAATTACCAACAATGGTCGGAACCTGTTGAGGGCCTTTAGGGGCATCTACCTCCGCAGAAGGAGTTAGAACCACCAATGGTTCCAACTCAACTGTTGGCCTTGACGCCTGCTCGGGGGCTTCTCCGACCACTCTTTCCTCAGGAACTTTATCCTGGGAAGTGGTCTGCTCATGGACCTCTTCAGGTATTGGGTCCTTAGAAGGAATCTGGTCGGAAACGACCGGAACGCCAGAGGACCTATGCCAAGCAAATAAGGGAAGTTAAAAAAGGAGAGAGGCATCAAATCATCAAGAAGTTATTAAAGGTATGCGCTTATACGACCACTTTCATTTGAGCGTACCTAGTTAATTTCCGGATTTGACTTTGAAACGCTAAGAGTAAAATTTGTACCGTCTCCTTCCTTTTCTTTTCTTACGGCCTTGCTTGCCTCGATCCCGAGGATTGGCCAAATCTGTTGCCTTATCCAATGTAATATCGGATGTGATATTCTCGATCACCTCGTCAAAATTACGTCCTTGATGATCTGGTTGGACGGAGTGGTTTCACCGACCTCCATACCGGTTGTTCCAAAGAATAAGCGTCCGGTCATCAACGGCGGTGCAGGGTTAACAACCTCCGTAGTCGCATGTCGGTGGCCTTGACCTTCTCCACCTAAACCAACAAATGAATTTGGTTAGGTGATGAAATCTTTATCTAAACTATATATATATTTCTTTTGAAATATTCTCATTACCTCTGGAGATTCATCCTCTTCTAGTGCATCCAGGCACGAAGTCGGTTGGAACAACGGTGGGATGTTTAGCCTCACCAAGGTGTGTAATTCGCAACCCGACCGACTATAAAAACAAAGCATGATCAAAAACCTGATCGGAGAATATATATGTATACATGATAAAAGAGATTTTTACCTTAAGCCTTGTTGTTCTCTCTTCACAGAGGCTATGGCCAAGATCTCAGAAATCCAAATTTTTCTCCGAGGTTCCCTGCACAGATCGGCCTAATCCTTTCTCTAACTTCCTCGGGAAAGAGCTTCAAAAAAGAGAGAAAATAAGACATGAACATGTTTTAAGGTAATACATTAATCAAATGAAAATCTTGGTGGAGTTATCTCAAAGACTTACCACCTCTGAGATAGCTTCATCACGACCAATGGACCAGATCAGGGAGTGAGTCCGAAGCTTTAATGGGCTAATTTGGCGCTTAGTGAAATCCCTCACCACATGCCAAGAGGTCAAGCCCTTGACTCGTAGGTCGTAGATGGCATCCACCCATCACCCGACCGCTCCTGTCTTCTCCACGGTCTTTCTCCATTTGGGATTTTCCGTTGCTCTCATCCCGGCAAAATAGAGGCCGTCGTCCCTCGTAACCGTCATATAGAACCAGTTCCTCTTCCATGACGACCACGAGGATTTTGAGTACATATGAATGTACTCATCGGCCTTTCTGTCATGAAGGCGCAATGTACATTCCCCGGGAGTCTCCGAGGTTCTCCCCATCACCATTCGGTAAAAATACCTGAAGAGCCTTAAACTCGGAGGCAATCCCAGGTATGCCTCACACAAATATGTGAAGATGCTGATGTTGGCGATGGAATTTGGGGCCAAATTCACTAATTCCACTCCGTAGAATTCAAGAACACGGAGAAGGAATTTGTGTACCGGCAATCTTAGCCCACATTCGATGTAGGCGAGGAAAACAGGAATTTCCTCATCTTTGTGACTTGGGAAATGCTCTCCAAATGCCGATCTCTATCTGATCAAATTCTTGTCCGGAAGCATCCCGATCTTCTCCAAAGCTTCAAGCTTTTTCTTGCTCAACTCCGACGGCAACCACTTTGTAATTTGCTCCGACATGATGAAAATCCTTGAGGATGAGCAGAACTCGCAGGAGATTTTTGTGGTCGGAAGAACAAGAAAGAAAGGACGAAGATTTTTTGTCTGGGTAAAAGAGATCAGAAAGGGGGATCTGGAAGCATAAAGAATCCAAAAGGTCTAGCGATGGGGATTTTTTAGCCTCGGGTCTTTCGAATTACGATCGGAGGATATCCACAAAAGTCTGAACGTCAAAAAGCTTCTTTTTCGCCCAACGGACAGAGAAACTCTTCGGTTCCCAAGGCAAGTTCTCAACTTTAAAATGAACACAAACCACCTCGGATGTCACGACATTAAATGGTGGTCTGCCCGATATGAATTCATCGGGAGAAGGCATTCACACGACCTGTTCATTTAAAGTTCGGGGGCTAGCTGACGAGGATTAAAACCTCTATGTATTAATTTAAATACATAAAAGACCATACGTCTTCATGGTCGTAACCCCTAAGGCTAACGACCTCATTGGTCGTAAGGATTCCAGAGGTTACACGATGGGTACCCTGGTCGGACTAGGTTCCGACCAGGTGGCTGCTCGGAAATGCTATGAACAGGTACCATTAACCGTATGATGAATGAAACACGTGCTAAACGTTCCATAACTTACGATGACATACAAGACTCTGACGATAAACCACCTTGCGGTTAAATGTCTCACAAATACTTAACCACAAGGCAGTTAGCACATTGTTAACTACCTTAAACCTCCGACCAGTTGTAACGTTTCATCAAGGACGTCTTTCCCAGGAGTAACTGCCGTCCCTTCGGGAGTTATTTAATGGTGAAGCCTTGAAGACGAGGGAGAGAGACACACACAGCCGAACAACGAAGGCAACACAGGTCGGGCAAGCGAGTATTCAATACATTCAAGTAATTGGAGATAGTCCCTAGTCAAGTCTTGTAAACCAGTTCATATAAATAAAGAGCAATTTCCATTCTCTTCCGTGATACTCTCGTCATTTTCCTCCTTTTATTTTCATAAGATCGGCGATTCGATCGTCGACAATCTTTGGAATAACAACACGTACTAACTCATGTGTATTAAACACGGTGCACAAATGTCCATAGTCGATTGGGCCCACATATATGTAAGTTTTATCGACCATAGGGTGGTCATAGATGACTTGGTCATAGAAGAACTTATGATCATGAGATGATCGTAGTAAAACTTACGATCAATAGGTGGTCGTAGGAGAACTTACAACAATATAGGGTATTCATAGAAAAGCTTACGACCACTAGATGTGTGTGATCTCCCTTAATATTGAGGGGACTTTTGAAGGTTGTATAAGAGACATTATAATATATAATACTACAGATAAATAACTTAATTAATTTGATGATTATTAGATCCTCGTTAGTAGTAATTTGCAATAGAAATTTCAAAGAGCAATTGACATGTAATGAAATAACAAGTATGTAACTTAATAATAGTAAATTCACAACCCTCCTCGGTTGGGATTATCAATTCATTCTCAACTATAGACGTGGCACTTCATGTTATCAACAACCAAAATCAGCCCAACATTTCCCAACAGGACCGCTTTTGCAAAAGTTGAGACTATACCCGATGTGATCAAGACTTAGCACGCCATAGTCATGAAGCACAACTATTTAAATAGATTTACATTATGCAGAGGTGTACAACTTTACCCACACGATGCGAGCTTTCTAGTTTGTTTGGCATCTGTTGACACCACCGCTCACAACATGTTAGTAAGCAGTCTAGGGTTCGTAACGAAACCTTTACATCACCTAGTCCTAACCTTGCACTAGACTGGCGAATGAAAAACCCTCACTTCACCCTAGAACTCCCCTATCTCAGTGAGGCATTCATCGTTGTATTGAAAGGCTTTGGTCCCAACGCCTTGGTGAAGGGAGCCCCTTTGGGCAAACCTACCCGGATATAGTCGTACTACCGTGGCCTACCAACATGCAAGGCTAGACCTAGATAACTTCATTAGCTAAGACCGCCCTAGTTCAGCCGTGTGGTTGTACTCTTATGCTTAGGTAGGATACACCAGCGTTCGGTCCTTAATCGACTTGGGCGAGGATCTCCCCCTATTTACTTGTGAGATACACCTCTCACACTTCTAAGTTTATAATATAGCTTCGCTCGCGTAAAAAACTACGTTTTTCATTTCCATTTAATGTCAAATTAATAGAGGGAACCCCTTTGGACCAACATATCAAATTATCCCAAATCCATAATCAATTTTTCATCAATTGTACAAATTTAGCGATAGTAGAGCACACCTAAGCATATATTCGATATTCATAATCGAAGTACCCAATTTGACATTAGTTACCGCTTAAAACATAACCTAAAGGTTACAAGAGTAAGGAAATCAACTTGACAAGGAGGAATCATGCATTCAACAAGGATTTAACTATCGTTATCCACAAATATAGCAATTTTAGCCAAACATACACGCATGCATAATAGATTTCGCAAAACGAAGTAAAATAATTGAAATAATAGGATCAACATGGTCAAAGGAGGTGCTTGTCTTGCTCTTGTAGCTCTGAGTATGAGGGCGATGGATCGTTGATAATCTCGATCGTGTTTCCGACGTCTATTCAAAAAGAGCCGAAACCAAATCACAAATAGTAAAATAAATTCAACACCAATGAAATCCAAAATATTTTTGAATATTCAGATAGATAATTATTTTTCATGAATTTACAAAAAATAATCATCCAATTTGGAGTTCATATTTAAAAGTTATTAACGTTCGAATTTGGTCCGGTTTAAAAAATCCAGAAAATAAGAAAATGGTGATGTCGAAACCGTATTTTCTAAAATTTACGATTTCTAACAGAGAAAGTGTATTTCCTTTATATTGAAAGTGGCTTTTCCATTTTTACATTTTAGTAAAAATCATTTCTTACATGTGGGCCTACATGTCAGTCTCTTAAGTTTTTAATTTGTGTTTTTATTTAAGAAAACAGTGATGGTCACACATGTCAGTGTCTCATGAGATATTAACTAAGTGATTTAACCCTAATTTGATTTTTAACCTATTGACAAGTGGGGTCCACTTGCGAGCCTCTCAGTTTCTAAACACATTTTAATACTGAAAACAGTGCGTGGGTCCTGCATGTCGAACCTGAAAACGAAGGATCCCGAATTCTCTGTGCTTCATACACTAGTCTAGGAACAGTTAGTGTATACATTCAAACAAAAAGTGATAGCAAAATCATACCACATGTTTATTGAATATAAATCAAACTTTATTACAATTGGGCCTAAGGCCAAATAAAAGATATAGCGAAAATATTAATAATTAAGGTAGGCCACACGATTCACCACGAGCAATAAATGCAGGGGCATGCAAGATAATGTCAAGAAAGGTTCATATGGTTATTTTGCATAAAGAGATATTTTCAAGATTTAAATACCATTACCAAGTTTCAAGGCAATTTTAATCCATAGTTAAAATCAAACTTTTATTTTGATTCATCAATCTCATGTGTAGGATAACCCTCCATACATAAATGGTGAAGGACTAACCCCCTTACACTAGGCTTTCTGCCCAATTTTTCCAATTGGATTGAATATCCAAAAACATCTAAGTTTGAAATTATTTTGAAATCAAAACCAACTCTAATCCACGAAAGGCTTTGCTCAGCATGTCCATGACCGCGGACACGGCTATTTGAATAGATTATTAATCTGCAGAGTTGGTACATAATCATGGTTAAATAATATAGTTTAGTTGGTCAAGTCTATCCCACTCCAAACTTGTGGTGGTACGAGTTTGACTTAACAATCATGACTCATGAGACCAGTCCTTACACGACTGGGTGACTTTCAAACAATCCCTGTGCCTCAAACATTCACTGATTTGAGCCTGTGCATAAACTTGCACCCACCAACCTGTCTAATTCACCTAAGTCTAAACTAGTTTTGTTTATTTTTCAAGTCAAAACATTTATGGTAATGACAATACCATAGTCTCATTTTAAATCAACTTTGTAATTGGCTAAATTCCCCAAAATCAACATTTTGGCCCAAGCATTAGCTAAGCATAATTTTCTACTTTATTTTACTAAGGTGAGAAGGAAATAATAATCCAAACACTAATTTTGGTCATACAAAGGAAATAGAGTAACTAAGAATTGAAAAAAGAATTTAAAATATTGAACTATAAATAAGCATGCAATACTTTGAAATGAAATTTAAATAACTTTAAATAATAGGCTCAAATATGATCAAAGAGTGTAACTTGCCTTGCTCAAAGTCCAGATATTCTAATTCTTCATAAGGGTCAAGCTCTATGGAGTCGTCAAAATCTATACGCAAAAACAATCTAAATTCAAACAAAATTCAAATGAACTTCAAATTAAATAATGTTGGTTTAGTTGACTAGATCTTGATTTTATATGAATTTAGAAATTTCAATCATCGAAAACGGAGCTCGTATGAAGTAGAACGAGCCCTCCGAAGGAGGTTTCGACCATTGGTCGAAACGGTTTCGACTACTAGTCGAAAGAGTATCGACTACGACCAGGGTTTCGACTACTGGTCGAAAGAGTCTTGACTACGACCAGGGTTTCCACTACTGGTCAAAAGAGTCTTGACTACGACTAGGGTTTCGACTACTGGAGGGGCACGGGTTTCCATGGTTGTTGGCGTTACGCGCCATGGCGAGCTACGCGAAGGTGCGCAAAAAGAAGAGCAGGCGACGTTGAAATTTATGCGTTACCTTGCGGCGATAGAGCAATACAGAGGAGCGCCATGGCGAGCTACGCGAAGGTGCGCAAAAAGGTTTTGCAGCAGCAGGTTTTCTTTGGTGGTCTTTTGGCGGCATAGAGGAGCGCCTAAGGTAGCCCACGGTGTGGTGATGAGGATGGTATGGTCGACGGTGGAAGAGCATCATTGACGGCGAGGCAATCGGTGGCGAGAGCTTTAGCGGCTGGCGAACTAAACCTCGAATTCTGGTGGCTAGAAGCGGCGGGAGGCTACGAGAGTTGAGGGGGTAGAGGCGCACCCCGGGTGCCCTTTTATAGTGCACGAGGATGGCCGAATCGGCGATGAGCCGTTAGGGTTCGTTTCGGAATCGACGGCGAGATAAGGACTCCGGCAGCAATACGAGATAGAATCAAGTTTGATTTGGTTGCGGGACATAAGAGGATAGGCGAGACAAATGCGGGTGGTTTTGGCCGGATTCTGGAAGCTCCGTGCGGGCGGAAATGGCGGAGTCGCGTCGGGGAAGAAAGGAAGGTGAGTGACGGCCCTGACAGGTGGGGCCCGGTGTCAGGGAGAGAGAGAGAGAGAGAGAGAGAGAGAGATGGTTGGGGGTGACACAAGCGGGCCCTAAGAGATTTTCGAATTTCTTTGATTTGATAATTTTAGAAATTGAGTTAAGTTAAATTAGCTGCTAGAAAATAGTAAATAATTTCTAAAAATTATGGAAAAAATACACAGAAATTCCCAGAGTTATTTTGGACTTACATAAAATATTTCCAACTTAAAGTTGGTATTTATTTTCGCTTCAAACTAATTAGGGAAAATCTTTTTAAATCCCAAAAAAAAAAAATTCAAGGAAAATAATTAAAATTTATTTTTAACCAGAATTCAAATTTTGGGATGTTACAAACCTAACCCCCTTAAAGGGAATCTCGACCCCGAGATTTAGACTGGCTAGCAAAAGGTTTGGGCATTCGGCTTTCAATTCTTCTTCTTTCTTCGAGGTGGCTTCCTCTTCCGAGTGATTGCTCTATTGAACCTTGCAGAAACAGATAACTTTGCTTCTGGTAAAGTGTTCTGCGACATCAAGGATCTTGATTGGATGTTCCACATAGGTGAGATCTTCCTGTAGGTCTATGCTTTGTAGCGGCGTTTGCTTAGTCGGAACTCGAAGACACTTCTTTAATTGGGAGACATGGAAAACGTCATGAACAATGAGACAGAGATCTTTAGTAATTCCAACTGGTAAGTGACTTCGCCTCTTTTCCCCCAAGATCTTGTACGGTCCAACAATTTTGGGTGCAAGTTTTCCTTTGGTCTGAAATCTTCTAACTCCTTTGAGGGGGGTTACTCTAAGGTAAACAAAGTCTCAGGCTTCAAAGGTCAACTCCCTTCGACGATTATCGACATAACTCTTCTGTCAGGACTGAGCCACTCTCAATATTTCATTTATTACTTTTACCTTGTCCTCGGCATCTTTAATTAAATCAGGTCCAAAGAATTGATGCTTGTCTACTTGATCCCAAAGGAGTGGAGTTCCACACTTCCTGCCATACAGTGCTTCAAATGGTGACATCTGCAAACAGGCTTGATAGCTGTTGTTGTATGAAACTCTATATACGGGAGGTTGTGATCCCAACTATTTCCATAATCCAAAGCACAAGCTCACAACATATTTTCTAGGATCTGGTTCACACGTTCGATCTGTCCATCTGTTTGAGGATGATATGCTCAGTCTTGAAATTGTGACATGTTCCCAAGGCTTCATGTAAACTCTTCTAAAATCTTGGCGTGAATTGCGAACATCTATCAGACACAATCTTCTTGGGCACTCTATGCAGACAGACAAACCTGGCAATATATAATTCTGCCAACTTGTTGCCTCCATACTTAGTCTTGACTGGAATAAAATGTGCCACTTTAGTCAAACGATCAATCACTACCCAAATGGAATCGTATCCTGATTGGGTCCTAGGCAATCCGGTGATCAAATCCATACCGATTTCTTCCCATTTCCATTCTAGAACTAGCAATGATTGCAACAATCCTACGGGTCTCTGATGTTCTGCCTTAACTCTTTGGCATACATCACAACGTGCAACAAATTCAACAATCTCTCACTTCATACTAACCCACCAATACTTTTCCTTCAAATCCTGGTGCATTTTGGTACTTCCGGAATAAATTGAGTATGGAGATTCGTGGTCTTCTTGCAGAATCAACTATTTTGTCTCCTGATGGTCAGGTACACAGATACGGTTCCCAAACCAAACTGTACCCTATTCATCTTTAGAAAATCCTGGTGCTTTGCCTCTTCGCATATTCTTCTTTATTTCCTTGATGTCTTCGTCTTTTTTTTTCTTCTGATTTTCCCTAATCTCGGCTTGAATGGTCGGTTGAACCTCTAGAGTGTTCACACAGCCTTGACTGACAATCTCTAAGTTCAGATGTTTCAACTCTTCATATAACTTTGTCTGACTTTCTTGTACCAACGTAGTATTGCAACCTTTTCTACTCAGGGCATCTACCACTACATTTGTCTTTTCAGAATGATAATGGATTCCAAGGTCATAATCCTTTATCACTCCAACCATCTTTTTGCTTTAAATTGAATTTTGGTGGTAAAGATGTATTTCAAACTCTTATGGTCCGTAAAAATCTCGCAGCGATTACCAATGAGGTAATATCGCTAGATTTTCAGTGCATGCACAATTGCTGCTAACTCCAAATCATGCGTTAGGTACTTCCCTTCGTGTGGTCTCAACTGTCGGGATGCATAGGCTACAACCTTGTCTTCTTGCATGAACACGCATCCAAGGTCTTGATGAGGGGCATCATAGAAAACCTTGAAGTCCTCATGGATGTCAGGCAAAACTAGAACTGGGGGCAGAAACTAGTCTTTGCTTCAATTCTCTAATGCTCTGTGCACAAGAATATGTCCATTCAAACATCTTTACGCTCTATAAAGAGATATTTTCAAGATTTAAATACCATTACCAAGTTTCAAGGCAATTTTAATCCATAGTTAAAATCAAACTTTTATTTTGATTCATCAGTCTCATGTGTAGGATAACCCTCCATACATAAATGGTGAAGGACTAACCCCCTTACACTAAGCTTTCTGCCCAATTTTTCCAATTGGATTGAATATCCAAAAACATCTAAGTTTGAAATTATTTTGAAATAAAAACCAACTCTAATCCATGAAAGGCTTTGCTCAGCATGTCCATGACCGCGGACACGGCTATTTGAATAGATTATTAATCTGCAGAGTTGGTACATAATCATGGTTAAATAATATAGTTTAGTTGGTCAAGTCTATCCCACTCCAAACTTGTGGTGGTACGAGTTTGACTTAACAATCCATGACTCATGAGACCAGTCCTTACACATCGGGTGACTTTCAAACAATCCCTGTGCCTCAAACATTCACTGATTTGAGCCTGTGCATAAACTTGCACCCACCAACTGTCTAATTCACCTAAGTCTAAACTAGTTTTGTTTATTTTTCAAGTCAAAACATTTATGGTAATGACAATACCATAGTCTCATTTTTAAATCAACTTTGTAATTCGGCTAAATTCCCCAAAATCAACATTTTGGCCCAAGCATTGGCTAAGCATAATTTTCTACTTTATTTTACTAAGGTGAGAAGGAAATAATAATCCAAACACGAATTTTGGTCATACAAAGGAAATAGAGTAACTAAGAATTGAAAACAGGAATTTAAAATATTGAACTATAAATAAGCATGCAATACTTTGAAACAGAATTTAAATAACTTTAAATAATAGGCTCAAATATGATCAAAGAGTGTAACTTGCCTTGCTCAAAGTCCAGATATTCTAATTCTTCATAAGGGTCAAGCTCTCCGGAGTCGTCAAAATCTATACGCAAAAACAATCTAAATTCAAACAAAATTCAAATGAACTTCAAATTAAATAATGTTGGTTTAGTTGACTAGATCTTGATTTTATATGAATGTAGAAATTTCAATCATCGAAAACGGAGCTCGTATGAAGTAGAACGAGCCCTCCGAAGGAGGTTTCGACCATTGGTCGAAACGGTTTCGACTACTAGTCGAAAGAGTATCGACTACGACCAGGGTTTCGACTACTGGTCGAAAGAGTCTTGACTATGACCAGGGTTTCCACTACTGGTCAAAAGAGTCTTGACTATGACTAGGGTTTTGACTACTGGAGGGGCACGGGTTTCCATGGTCGTTGGCGTTACGCGCCATGGCGAAACGCTGTGGTCGCATAAAGAAGAGCAAAGCGACGTTGAAATTTATGCGTTACCTTGCGGCGATAGAGCAATCTGAGTGGCGATGGGCAAAGGTTTTGGCAGAAGACGAGGTTTGCTTTGGTAGTCTTTTGGCGGCATAGAGGCGCTTAAGGTATACGGTGTGGTGATGAGGATGGTATGGTCGACGGTGGAAGAGCATCATTGATGGCGAGGCAATCGGTGGCGAGAGCTTTAGCGGTGGCGAACTAAACCTCGAATTCGGTGGCTAGAAGCGGTGGGAGGCTACGAGTTGAGGGTAGAGGCGCACCGGGTGCCCTTTATAGTGCACGAGGATGGCGAATCGGCGATGAGCCGTTAGGGTTCGTTCGGAATCGACGGCGAGATAAGGACTCTGGCGAATCGAGATAGAATCAAGTTTGATTTGGTTGCGGGACATAAGAGGATAGGCGAGACAAATGCGGTGGTTTTGGCCGGATTCTCGAAGCTCTGTCTTGGCGAAATGGCGAGTCGCGTCGGGGAAGAAAGGAAGGTGGTGACGGCCTGACAGTGGGGCCCTGTCGTGAGAGAGAGAGAGAGCGAGAGAGAGAGGAGGGTTGGGGGATTGACGGGCAGGCCCTAAGAGATTTTCGAATTTCTTTGATTTGATAATTTTAGAAATTGAGTTAAGTTAAATTAGCTGCTAGAAAATAGTAAATAATTTCTAAAAATTATGGAAAAAATACATAGAAATTCCTGAGTTATTTTGGACTTACATAAAATATTTCCAACTTAAAGTTGGTATTTATTTTTGCTTCAAACTAATTAGGGAAAATCTTTTAAATCGGAAAAAATAAAAAATTCAAGGAAAATAATTAAAATTTATTTTTAACGAAATTCAAATTTTGGGATGTTACAAACCTAACCCCTTAAAGGAATCTCGAATTTAGATTTAGACCTGCTAGCAAAAGGTTTGGGTATTCTTTCAATTTTTCTTCTTTCTTCGAGGTGGCTTCCTCTTACGAGTGATTGCTCTATTGAACCTTGCGAAGCGGATGACTTTGCTTCTCGTAAAGTGTTCTGCGACATCAAGGATCTTGATTGGATGTTCCACATAGGTGAGATCTTCCTGTAGGTCTATGCTTTCTAGCGGCGTTTGCTTAGTCGGAACTCGAAGACACTTCTTTAATTGGGAGACATGGAAAACGTCATGAACAGCAGACAGAGATGCTGGTAATTCCAACTGGTAAGTGACTTCGCCTCTTTTCCCCCAAAATCTTGTACGGTCCAACAATTTTAAGTGCAAGTTTTCCTTTGGTCTGAAATCTTCTAACTCCTTTGAGGGGGGTTACTCTAAGGTAAACAAAGTCTCAGGCTTCAAAGGTCAACTCCCTTCGACGATTATCGACATAACTCTTCTGTCAGGACTGAGCCACTCTCAATATTTCGTTTATTACTTTTACCTTGTCCTCGGCATCCTTAATTAAATTAGGTCCAAAGAACTGATGCTTGTCTACTTGATCCCAAAGGAGTGGAGTTCCACACTTCCTGCCATACAGTGCTTCAAATGGTGACATCTGCAAATAGGCTTGATAGCTGTTGTTGTATGAAACTCTATATACGGGAGGTTGTGATCCCAACTATTTCCATAATCCAAAGCACAAGCTCACAACATATTTTCTAGGATCTGGTTCACACGTTCGATCTGTCCATCTGTTTGAGGATGATATGCTGTACTGAAATTGAGACGTGTTCCCAAGGCTTCATGTAAACTCTTCTAAAATCTTGACGTGAATTGTGAACATCTATCAGACACAATCTTCTTGGGCACTCCATGCAGACAGACAATCCAGGCAATGTATAATTCTGCCAACTTGTTGCCTCCATACTTAGTCTTGACTGGAATAAAATGTGCCACTTTAGTCAAACGATCAATCACTACCCAAATGGAATCGTATCCTGATTGGGTCCTAGGCAATCCGGTGATCAAATCCATACCGATTTCTTCCCATTTCCATTCTAGAACTAGCAATGATTGCAACAATCCTACGGGTCTCTGATGTTCTGCCTTAACTCTTTGGCATACATCACAACGTGCAACAAATTCAACAATCTCTCACTTCATACTAACCCACCAATACTTTTCCTTCAAATCCTGGTGCATTTTGGTACTTCCGGAATAAATTGAGTATGGAGATTCGTGGTCTTCTTGCAGAATCAACTATTTTGTCTCCTGATGGTCAGGTACACAGATACGGTTCCCAAACCAAACTGTACCCTATTCATCTTTAGAAAATCCTGGTGCTTTGCCTCTTCGCATATTCTTCTTTATTTCCTTGATGTCTTCGTCTCTTTTTTTTTTTTTTCTGATTTTCCCTAATCTCGGCTTGAATGGTCGGTTGAACCTCTAGAGTGTTCACACAGCCTTGACTGACAATCTCTAAGTTCAGATGTTTCAACTCTTCATATAACTTTGTCTGACTTTCTTGTACCAACGTAGTATTGCAACCTTTTCTACTCAGGGCATCTACCACTACATTTGTCTTTTCAGAATGATAATGGATTCCAAGGTCATAATCCTTTATCAGCTCCAACCATCTTTTTTGCTTTAAATTGAATTTTGACTGGGTAAAGATGTATTTCAAACTCTTATGGTCCGTAAAAATCTCGCATGATTACCAATGAGGTAATATCGCTAGATTTTCAGTGCATGCACAATTGCTGCTAACTCCAAATCATGCGTTGGGTAATTCCCTTCATGTGGTCTGAACTGTCGGGATGCATAGGCTACAACCTTGTCTTCTTGCATGAACACGCATCCAAGGCCTTGATGTGGGGCATCATAGAAAACCTCGAAGTCCTCATGGATGTCACGCAAAACTAGAACTGGGGGCAGAAACTAGTCTTTGCTTCAATTCTCTAATGCTCTGTGCACAAGAATATGTCCATTCAAACATCTTTACTTTCTTCAAAAGCTGTGTCATGGGTCTAGGTGTCTTGAAGAAACCTTCGATATCGTGATAATAATGGCCGATCCAAGAAAACTTCTCACTTCGTGATGATTTGGTGCTTCCAATCTATTACGGCTTCAACCTTGGTAGGTTCCACTGCAACTCCTCCAGCTAACACAATATGCCCGAGGAAAGCCACTTGGCTTAGCCAAAATTCACTTTTGCTAAACTTGGCATAAAGATGATGTTCTCTGAGCTTCTCTAGCACTTTCCTGAGGTGATTCTCATGCTCTAACTCATCCTTTTAATAGATGAGAATGTCATCGATGAAAACTACCACGAATTTATCCAAGAATTCCATGAACACTTTATTCATCATATTCATGAAATAAGCTGGGGCGTTTATCAATCCAAATGACATTACTGTAAACTCATACAGTCTATATCTGGTGGTGAAAACTGTCTTAGGGATATCTTCTGGTCTGATCTTCAACTGATGAAAACCGGATCTCAGATCGATCTTCAAGAAGACACTTGCTACTTTTAGCTGATCAAAGAGATCATCGATCCTGGGTAATGGATACTTATTCTTGATTGTAACCTCATTGAGCGATCTGTAATCTACACACATACACCCTCATACTGTTATCTTTCTTTTTGACAAATAGTACTGGAGCTCCCCATGGTGATGAACCAGGCTGGATGTATCTCTTATTTTGCAGTTCTTTGATTTATTTCTTCAATTCCGCTAACTCGTTAGCAGACATTCTGTAGGATCTCTTTGAAATGGGTGTCGTTCCATGGACTAAGTCAATTAGGAACATAATGTCCTGATCTGGAGGCATGCCGGGTAATTCTTCGGGAAACACATTCGAGTATTCTTGTACCACTGGTAAGGATGGAACTTCCTCCGATAGGAATCTTATGCTTGAGTTCCACTTTAATCCCTTGGTCATTGGTGAGGGTGATAGACCTATTGGCGTAATCTATTGTCCTTTGTTCTTGGCTAGCCAATCCATTCTGAGGATCACATCTAATTCTTGGGAATGTAAGACTGTTAAGTTGGCTAAGAAAGATACTTCCGATATCTCCAAGGTGAGGTTTGGGCATAGGGACCCAGTCCTCATTTCTGAGCCCAGGGAATGGATTAACATAGGGTTAACTAAGGAAGAAGTAGGTAACTCATATCTTCCCACAAATTTGCTTGACACGAAAGAATGCGAAGCTCCTGAATCAAACAAAACTGATGTTGGTACTGAATCGACGAGAAACGTACCAAGAACAACATCTGGTGCAGATTGGGCTTCTTCGGTGGTGATGTGGTTCACTCTGCCTTTCACGAACTGATTTGGTTTCTTAGCAACAGAGGTGTTGCTAGCAGTTTGAACTCCTGTCTTGGGTGCAGCTGGAAGATGCTTCTTAGCACACTTATTGGCGAAGTGCCCCTTCTCTTGGAAGTGATAGCAAGTGACTGCTAACAAGTCCTTCTGAATCTGGCCTCCTGCAGATGAGTTGCGGAACTCCTGGCGAGGTGTAGAGGTAGGCATCCTTGAAGAGGAAGAAGGCTGGAATCTACCGCGCTACGGTGGCTGAGATGAAGTAGTGCGGGACTTCAGGATACCTCCAGAGTTGAATTTCTGAACTGCCAATCTGCGCTTGCGGTTCTCCATCTCTTGATGTTTGCCCTCTTAGCGGATAGCTTTGTTCACCAACTGCTGAAAGCCGGTATAGTCTTGAGAGATCAGACGGACAGAGAGTTCACAATTCAATCCTTTCAGGAATCGTTCCTGATTGTCTTCATCCTTGGCCACATTCTCTGGTGCATAGCAAGCAAGTTGATTAAACTTGTGTAGATACTCGCTCATTGAATGGTTACCCTCGTGTAGTGAGGAAAATTCCTTTTTCTTAAGGGTCATAGTGCACAGAGGAATGTGGCCTTGAAAGGCTCGCACAAACTCAGCCCAAGTGATGGATTGGTCAACGTCGTTGGCTAGGCTGTATTTGTCGCACCATTCGGATCTTTGGTCTGCGGTGATGAGAGGCGAACAACACCCTCGTGGTGATTATGCGGGCAATGTCTAGCTTCTTGCCAATAGCCCAGAGCCAATCATCTACATCCATGGGCTCTGTGCTGCTTGAAAAGGTTGGCGGATGCATCCTCATAAACTCGGACATGCTGGTCCTTTGAGGTGGCGGATGTGGTGGAGGAGCATGAGATGCGTGGCCGCTGCTTGAATATTCTTGTTGTTGTTAAGGGACTGAGCTAACAGATCAATCAGATGAGACTAGTTGACCATCATCTGGCGCCAATCAGGTGCTTCGGTCAGAGGAGGAGGTGGTTGCTGAACTGGATTCTCTTGGTAGTTAGTGTTCTCGTTTCCTTGTCCGCTGGCATTGCCACTTCCGGTACGAGTAGTCACCATCTGCTGGAAGTTCAAGGACTTTGGAAAGAGAGAAGGACAACTAACGGGGATATTTCCAGAACAAAGCAAGAACCAAATAAACACAAGGCAAAAAGAGCAACTTTTTCAAAATAATTCTCACTTTATTTATTTTATTAAACTATTGGCTACCACAAAAGGAATTAGCAGCTCACAATTCTGCGTCTAAACGATAATGCTAATAAAAGAATTTAAGGAGACCTAGGGGTGTAATCCTTAATTTGGAACTGTTTAAGGTACTCCTTCTTCTTGCCAGTCTTACGCTTCTTTGGCGTAGGCTCAGAAGGTTCCACTGGAGTATTGGAACTGGCGTCGCCTTCCTTGAGGCGGGCCAATGCCTCCTTGACTTTCTCCAATCGCATGTGGACGGTGCGTAGAACATCTAGAGCCATGTTGTAGGCATGATCCATCGTGATCATCAGATGCACCTGGTGCGTTAAGTCCAAAAAATCCTTGTCCTGAGCAGAGCGGAAGGTGCTGCTGTGTGTAGTGGGAACATGGATAGGGTAATAGTGAAAATCGGTGCCATCGAATCTATGATCGTAGATGTATCAGAGTCTTCGTTTGGCTTCTCGTGCAGTGTCTTGGATGCCGGCGGGGAAGGAATCACACTACATTGGGGTGTCAAATATGTGGAAGGTGGTGTCGGGCCATATGTTGGAGTAGAGTATCACCTCCACTCTCTAACGTTCTTATGTTCCTACCTCGTTAGTGTATCCTTGGTACATCGGCCTTTGCTTGAAATGCAGGTGATGCATCATTTTCTAGAGAGCAGTTGCCCATTACCCTACATATACTCTGTGGGAGATGGCCTTTGGGGACTCAGACATCTACAAATTTTGAACGTGTCAAGATTTAGAAATATTTTGAGAGAGAAAGGGTGAGTAAGACTCTACAGAGACAAACAAAATATTTTTAAATTTTGAAAATGACCCTTAAAGGCTTTGCCAATTCTAACTAAGGCCATGACCTACAGTCGATATTGCTCGATCTAGCTTTTGTCGAACCCGAAGCGAAGGATCCAATTCTTTGTGTTTCATACACTAGTCCAGAACAACTAATGTACACAAATAAACAAAAAGTGATAGCAAAATCATACCACACATTTATTGAATATAAATCGAGTTTATTACAATTGGGCCTAAGAGCAAATAAAAGATACAGCGAAAACACAAATAATTAAGGTAGGCCACATGATTCGCCATAGGCAATCGTCTGGGGGCGTAGCCTAGTCGTCCTAATCAGAAGTCTTCTCCTGAAGAAGAGTTATTAAGCAAGGGTGAGCAGAAATAACTGTGCCCAACAAGTTACACCCAATAACAGAATATAATGCATGCAAGATAATGTCAAAGAAGGTTCATATGGTTATTTTGTATAAAGCGATATTTTCAAGATTTAAATACCATTACTAAGTTTCAAGGCAATTTTAATCCATAGTTAAAAATCAAACTTTTATTTTGATTCATCAATCTCATGTGTAGGATAACCCTCCGTACACAAATGGTGAAGGACTAACCCCCTTACACGAGGTTTTCCGCCTAATTTTTCCAATTGGATTAAAAATCCAAAAACATCTGAGTTTGAAATTATTTTGAAATCAAAACTAAGTCTAATCTACGAAAGGCTTTGCTCAGCACATCCATGACCGCGGATCTGACTATTGAATAGATTATTACTCTGCAGAGTTGGTACAACTTTACCCACAAGAGACAGTTTGCTTAACATGTCGTCCAAAACACAATTCTGAAGGTGTGCGAATAAGCAACTATCACGAGGCCTTTTGTCGGACTCGGGAATGAAAGATCCCGAACCCTCTGTGTTCATACACCAGTCCAGGATTTCCGGTGTACACAGTTACAAAAATGATAACATAACCATGTCTCGCATTGCATTAATAGTAAATCAGAGTTTAATACAATTGGGCATGAAGCCAAATAAAAGATTAAGTAACACAGCGGAAGTAAAAATAGTAGTAGTAGGCTAGAACGATCCGCCACAGGCAATCATCTGGGGGCGTACCCTAGGTGTCGGTGTCCTCACCATCCTGATAGTAGTCTTCACCTGAATAAAGATATTCAGCAAGCATGAGCACTACTACCGTGCTATGAAGTTACACCAATATTGAATTTTGTAATGCATGCATAAAGTAGGCAAAAGACAATGGCGGGGTTATTTTAAATAAGCGGCGATTTTAGTTTAAATAATCGTATTAGATTGTAAGGCCATTTTCATACAGTATCTAAAATCATATTTTAAATGACAAATGTATAATGTGGATAACCTCCAAGAAGGGTGATGGATATCCTCCTATCACAATGGCTAACCGCCTAATTTTTCCACAGACTAACCATCACAAAACAATTGTTGAAATCATTTTAAAACCAAAAACAAGTCTAACTCAAAGTGGCTTTGCTAGCATGTCCATGATGATGAGACCTTGCTATTCAATAGTTTTCTACTCTGCGAGTTTGTGCGACTTTACCCTAATACCCGTTTAATTATTTGAGTACTTGAAAAATTAGAGTATGAAACTAAAAATTAATTGAAGTTAGAAGTGGCCTTGGCCCATTGCCCAATAGAGAGGCCGGTTGTCTAGCCCAAGAAGGGGAGGTCCAGGCCACTAACTTTAAGCAAGGGAGTAGAGGGGGCAAACAAACCCTAGCTAACTCAACCCCATCCCTATGCAGCCGCCACTACTGGCTCTCCCAACCTCCTCCCCTTGTTTGGGCGCCGCCCCTTCTGGTCCTCCTCCCCTCCAGCCGATAGCGCCGCCCCCATCTCCACCAAACCGGCCAGGGCAGGAGGTCTTTCTCCCCTCCGCGATCCCTTTGCCTCGCCCTCTTGCCACCGCCTCCGCCTCCATGGCTTCCCTCGTGCAGGCGCTCCGCCACTCCAAGCCATACCTATCCTTGCGCAGTCCGGTGGTCGTCGCCTCCTGCCGCTAGATCCCCGACCCTTGCCGTGGTCGTCGAGGTGAGGGCCATGGCGCCTGAGACTCGGTGATTGAGCCTTCTTGAGGATCCCATGGGCGGCAGCGTGGAGCTTCCGAGCATCCCGGAGGACGTGCTCGAGGTGTTTATCGACAGGTACGCGGTGCGGATTCCCAAGGGGGTTCACGGTGCTCCAGGCCTGCGAGGTCGCCGGCGTCGACATCCCGCTCTTTTGCTACCATAGTCTCCTCTCCATCGTCGGGAATTGCCGCTTGTGCCTCGTCGAGGTCGAGAAATCGCCCAAGCTCATCGCCTCCTACGCCATGCCCGCCCTCCCAGGTCAGCCATTGCTGCACGCCATCGCGCTTTTCGGCTGTGTGTACTGTGCGTTGTCTTGAGGTTTTCAGTGCCATATGTGTGGCTTTGTTGAATGCATGGAGAGCTAACATGGATGTAGTGAGAGGCAACCGGGTAGCTGTGCACCTTCTGGAGGTTGACACACCCGGCTATTTCTGCTGGACGAGAGCTATTCCAGTAGGAGGGTTGATGAGCTCCCGGAGGCCATCAAGGTTGTGTTAGATCATGAAGCCAAGCAGGACGGGTCTTCAGCCTATGAGCTTGTACAATGTCAAATAACCTCATTCTATGATTACTGGCCAATGTATGAGGTAACACTGCCTTTGCAAATTCAGGATTCAAGCAATGAAATCAATACATTCGGGTTTTAGAGGCATTACTTCTGAAGGAATAATCATTCCCTCGAGCTTTGAGGCGATGAGGGCATATTGCCCACTTGAACTTGAGGATGAACACTTACCTTACAAGAAACTTATAGCTCGGTGGTACTAGACAAAAACAAGCTAAAGATCAAACTATTCTCACTAAAACGATGCTATTCAAAATGATTACGAACTATGCAACTTGAAGTCTTAGTTGGTCATGACTCCTATTCGTTAATCATTGAGAGTGGCCTTCGTTTTCAAGTTGATCTTCGGCAGCTTTTATCTGGGGCTTTTAAGCGACCAACCATTTTATGACCGTTGGCATGTTTTTTTTCAAATATAGAAATTCCAACTATCTCAACAGTCATGTTCTATTATCAATAGAGAGCATTCTGATCACATTTTGCTAGATCCCCGCATAGTGATAGTTACTAATGTTCAACTTGCATGTAATGACATTGTTCGTGACATGCATCATTTAGTGAATTCTCTATCAGAAAATAATGCCGATGACTGTGCATATATAAATTCCTAATCATGATTTCTATACTGTGAAAAATAATTCATGAGACATCAATGTAAAAACCATGTAAGTGTTTAATCTTGGGTTATGGAGAGACGATGTAGAGCGCTACGATTAATGTGTTGCTATGTATGTTTGATTGATGCTTAGTATCATTTGTGGTTACCAGGTGGTGGTGAACCCCAGTACTAGAGCGTTCCGCCAATTGTCTTCTGTCTCACGGTTGAGGCAAGTGCAAGTATTATTAATGGGGTGTCATATTATATACTTAATGAATGCCATAGTTGATTGATATTGATTGTTGCTTGGTAATGTTGATGAGCCTAAATGCCATATTTTAATGACGATGCTTACTACTTGGGAATGTTTACATGATGCTTTGCATGCTAATGGTTACCTGATGATGCGTACATGTTGATGTTTATATGATGATGTTTACATGATAATGGTTTTATGTTGATAGCAAGAATGATGGGACAAGGTGAGCAATGAGGCTACCTTGTTAATGATGAATCCTGATAATGGCAATGGACATGTGCATTTGCATCATTACATTCATTTCGAACCTTGGACTACGTGGTAGCTAAGGGTTGTTTACTTGAGGTCCCCGTCAGGCATTGGATGGGCGTTAGGTCCCCATCATGCATTGGACGGACTTTGGTCCCTACGCTGGGGAAAGTCATGTAACTAGTCCGGTGAGGTCGGTGAAAGTTACATGACTTGGAGTGTGGGCTTTGGATCCACAATGCCTAGAGGGCACATGCTTAGAGTAGGTATCGACGATACACTACTCGGCATTACCGGTAATTGCTAAAATGTGAAGAATGTGCATTCACGACATATCATTGCATTCTTGCATAAGATATGGATTGGTGGTATATAATGATGTGTTCCTGATGGGAATGTTTGTTCCCTCTGACTGCTTATGATGCTATCATAAGAGATGGATTTGTGGTATATAATGCTGTGTTTAGGGTGGGATTGTTTGTTCCCTCTGACTGCTTATGAGGCTATCATAAGAGATGAGTCTGTGGTATGTAATGTTGTTATTTATGATGGAACTGTTTATTCCCTTTGACTTCTTAAGATGCTATTGTTTGATTTGCTATTGCACTTTGTTGAGTCGTGGACTCACACTTGCTGTGTTGTGCTTGCTAGGTACCTCTCGAGGCTGCAACATGCATGGGAAGGGCCGGGGTAGCCATGGTGCACGTCATATAATCACTAACCATAATGAATAACCTAGCCCATTTAGCCAAGATTCCTATTCTTGATAATTGCTTTAGCTTCAGATTGTGACCATCCTTCGTGGTGGTTGTTTTGATGGTGGTCATGGATGATCCATTTATGTTCTTATTCATTCGTTAAGGGAGTTCATTTAATTCTTGTTGATGGATAGAATGTTTGGTTGATGGTTTATTGAGTTGTTGAAATTAATTGGTTCAGTAGAGTCTTAATAATTTGTAATAGGGTTGATTAGAAGATTATGGATACCCTTTTGATTATGCTATAGTTGTTTAGCTTATCCTGGATGTCCTTTGATGATTCGTTAAATTGGATGATTTGATTGTTGAATTATGCTATATTAAACTGTTCGAATTCCCGGTATAGCCATCTATACAAAGGAGGTTCTACCGGATTTTAGAGAAAGGTCTTAGTTCTATTTGGTTAAAGCATTATTGTTTGAAAAATGGTTGAAATTATTCCGTATTATTGTTGTATGTTAGTCTTGTAGGTAACATCATGGCTTCCACATAGCCAGGGTGTTACATTACCCACACGAGATAATTTGCTCTTTGAGTAAGCCAATTCACGCTTCCTAAGGCGTGTGACAAAGCAATTATCACAAGGCCGTTACAATGATCTACCTCAAAGTACTCATGCCCGCTAAGGTTTCGCTTCCATTGGACTAACCATCCTCAGAGAGCCCCCTCTTGCGCCAGGTGGGACTCTTGTCTAACCAACACCCACTCATACAATATGGCACGAATATCTCTGAGGTATCCCAAATTATTAAGCAGTCTTGTCCACAAAGGCGTGTGGTGGTCTGATAAGGCATAGCAAGATCTGGCTCCAAGACCGGTCCTTAATCGACTTGGGCGTCTTTCAAAGCAAACCACAGGCTTTAATCCTAACCAGATTAAACCCGTGCATAAACCTGCACCCACCATTCATCCGTTTAGCCCAAGTCCAAACCATTTTTAATTTTATTTAGTAAAACCACCTTTAATAAGCCTCTATGGTAAGACAATACCATAGATTCAGATTTTTAAATCAATTTGAAATGGTTTGGCTATATTTCCCAAAATTTGTAAACATGGTCTAAGCATTTGCTAAGCATGTGAGTTTTACCATACTAGTTTATCTATTGGTGACAAAGGAATGACATGTCAATATCCAAATTGGCCATACAATGACAGTTGGAATATCTACTTGTTTAAACAGGAATTTGAAATACTTGAATAGAAGTATGCATGCATTTAATAATTTAAAAACTGAATTTAAATAACTTTAAAATAGTAGCTGCAAAATGGTCAAAGTGTAACTTGCCTTGCTCACTTAATTGCTCTCAAGCAGCCGAAATCGACTCTCAAGTCGTCAAAAATCTATCTGTGAAACTAAGCCAAATTCAAACAAAATTCAAATAAAGATTCAAATGAACTCCAAATTAAATAATTTTGGTTTAGTTAGCTAGATATTGAATTTATATGAATTTGGAAATTTGAATCGATGAAATCGGAGTTCGTATGAAGGAGAACGAACCCCGGGAAGTTTACAAATCACATGAAATGATGAATAATTGGAATTTCAGAATTTGGAATTATTTTTAATTCGGAAAGGAACAGGAGCCGCTGACGCGTGGGCCTGGGTCCATGGTGGACTGGGTGCGCGAACATGTGCGGCTGTGCCACGTAAGCGCCATGTAGGCACCACGTGGCAGCCCGTGGGCTTTTGTGCCGAGGTGGCGCACGGGTGGCACCTACGTGGCCGAGCCACGTAGACAAGAGGCCGGCGGCGACCGTGTTGCGAGCTCGCCGACGAACGGCTGCTCGGCGATGGCCGACGAGGGCATCAAAGGCAAGAGGGGAGTCCCACGAACCTGAGGCTCACCTTGGATGCGTGGGGACACGGTGGAACGGCCGGCGGCGAGGTCAAATGGCGGCAGCGGAAACGGGCGTGCGGCGGCGAGGTGATTCGGGCGACGCTCCAGCGAAACTAGCACACGCACGGGGTGGGCGTTGAGGTGGCGATGCCGAATCCGGGGTCGGCGGTGGTGGAGCGGCTTGAACGGCGCCCGCAACGAGGAAGAAAAGGGCGCTCGGCCGGGATCCTTCAACCGCGAAATACGACGAAACCAAGAGGGGAGGAGAGGAATGGGTGGTGGGGTTTGGATGAGGATGGAAAGGGGCTCACCGTTCTCCCTTTTATAGGGGCTGGGGAGGTGGAGAGGAGGAGATTGTGTGCGCGGGCGGTTTTCAGTGGCGACGTGCGATCCGGCGAGGACGTGCACGAGAAAGGGGGAGAAGGCCAGGAATGGGAGAGGTGGGGTGCGGCGGTTTTACCGCACACGTTCCCGCGAGGAATGGGGAAGGGAGAAGGCGGTTGCGGAGCTCCCGTATGTGCAACCATGGCGGCCTGGCTCGGTTGGGATCGTGGGGAAGAAAGGGGGCGGGGAGAAGAAGGATGGCGGGCCCACTGTCGGCGATAGGGGTGAGAGGGGGAAAGCGGGACCGTCGGATCCCGATCCGATGGTCGAGAGTGGACCACGCGGCTGGGACGAAAGGATGGGAGATGGGCCAAACGCGCGGTAAAGGAGAGGTGGGCAGGGGCTGGTTTCGGCCCAAAGACTGTGTTGCGAATTTCTATTGATTTAGCAATTACTTTAATTCAGATAATTAAAAAGGGCTTTAGAAAATAGCAAATAAAATCCAAAAATTCTATAAAAATTCATAGAAATTCCTAGACTTATTTTGGACTTAATAAAATTATTTCCAACTTAAAGTTGGCTTTTAATTTTGCAAATAAATTATTTTGGCTTTAAAATATTTAGGAAAAATCTTTTAAAATTTCGAAAATTTATAAATTAATTTAATTATTATTATTTTAACTTTAACTCAAATAAAAACTTTAATAAATTTTGTTTTTGACTTTTAAAACTTCATAAATTCAAATAAAGCAATCAAACTCTTGAATTTCATAAAATCCAACGAAATAATAACTTTAATTAATTTTAAAGCTAATGCAAACTTTGGGTCATTACACCTTTACCCTACATTATTTCAACATAATTATGCCCGCTAAGGTTTAGTTATCGTAGGTTTAGCACAAGCGATGACCCCTCTTGCGCCATGTGAGTATTAACAATAAGTCTTCACGACGCCCACATCCTTCTACAACATAATCATGGTGAAATAATATAGTTTAGTTGGCCAAGTTTGTCCCACTCCAGACTTATGACGGTACGAGTTTGGCTTAATAATCCGCAGCTTGTAGATCGATACTTACACGACTGAGCGACTTTCAAAACAATCCATGGGCCTCAAACATTCACTGATTTGAGCCCGTGCATAAACTTGTACCCACCAATGGTCCAATTCGCCCAAGTCTAAACTAATTTTGTTATTTTTCAAGTCAAAACATTTTTCAAACATTCTATGGTAATGACAATACATAGTCTCATTTTTAAATCACCTTTTTTATTTTGGCTAAATTCCCCAAAATCAACATTTTGGTTTAAGCATTGGCTAAGCATAATTTTCTACTTTATTTTACTAAGGTGGCAAGGAAATGATAATCCAAACATCAATTTTGGCCATACAAAGGAAATAGAGTAACTAGGAATTAAAAACACGAATTTAAAATATTGAACTATAAATAAGCATGCAATACTTTGAAACATAATTTAAATAACTTTAAATAATGGGCTCAAATATGATCAAAGAGTGCAACTTGCCTTGCTGAAAGTTCTGATATTCTAATGCCTCAGAAGGGTCAAGCTCTCTGGAGTCGTCAAAATCTATATGTGAAAACAATCCAAATTCAAATAAAATTCAAATGAACTCTAAATTAAATAATGTTGGTTTAATTGGCTAGATCTTGATTTTATATGAATTTAGAAATTTTAATCATCAAAATGGAGGTTTAGACCATTGGTCAAAACGGTTTTGACTCTTGGTCGAAAAGTATCGATTATGACCGAGGTTTCAACTCTTGGTCGAAAGAGTCTCGACTACGACCAGGGAAGGTGCGCAAAAAGAAGAGGGGATGACACTGAAACTTTTGTGTTACCTTGCGGTGGCGGAGCACTACGGAGTGGCTGGCGGTGAAAGGTTTTGCGGTGGCGGAGTTATGTTGACGGTGGCGGGGTTGCTCCGGTTGTATTTTGGCAGCGTAGAGGAGTGCTTGAGGTAGCCCACAGTGAGGTGATGAGGATGGTGTGGTTGACGGTGGAAGAGCGTCGCTGATGGTAAGGCAATCGGTGGCGAGAGCTTCGGCGGCCGATGAACTAAACCTCGAATTCTGGCGGCTAGAAGCGATGGGAGGCTACGAGAGTTGAGGGGATGAGATGAGGGGGTAGAGGCGCACCCGGGGTGCCCTTTTATAGTGCAGGGGGTGGCGAATCGATTTACAAGCCATTAGGGTTTGTTTCAGAATCGGTGGCGATACGAGATAGAATCAAGTTTGATTCGGTTGCGAGAGATAAGAGGATAACGATGTGAGGCAAAGCGAGACAAATCTGAGGCGGTTTTGGTGGATTCTAGAATTTCCGTGTGGGCGGAAATGGTAGTCGCGTCGAGGAAGAAAGGAGGTGAGGATGGCCTGACGAGTTGGGCCCAAGAGTCTCGGGAGAGAGCGGGAGGCGAGAGAAGAGGGTGAGGACTAACAAAGGGCCCGGAGAGATTTTCGATTTTCTTTTGATTTAATTGTTTAAAAATTGTGTTAAGTCAAATTAGCTTCTAGAAAATAGTAAATAATCTCCAAAATTATGGAAAAAATTCGAGTTATTTTCAACTTAAATAAAATATTTTTAACTTAAAGTTGGTATTTAATTTCTCAATTAAATTATTTTAGCTTCAAACTAATTAGGAAAATGTTTTTAAATCCAAGAAAAAAATCAAAAAATTCAAGGAAAATAATTAAATTTTATTTTTAAGCATAATTAAAAATTTCGATGTTACACCTTATGTCGTTGATTCATTTACTAAAACATGTTTAAATTTGATTTTGATTAGTTCTTTAAATTGGTCCTCGTGTCATCAACTTATTCTACTTAACCATTATCATTAGGGTTAAACAAATCCTAATCATGAGTGGGACCCACTATCATAGAGAAAAGAGAGAAAACGAGCCATGTACGCCGAAGCTGAAGGTGAGATCATTTGGCGAATGGTGTGATGAATGATGATGTTGGCGGTGAAAGCGGAAACGAGGTTGCATGGCGATGCTTTGGATGGCGGCGGCAATGAAAGAGGTGGCTGGAGGCGGTACTATGCCGGCGAGAAGCGATGAAGGCTATTGGGCTCAAGGTGGCATTCACAAGGGAGACATGTCCTAGGCTAATGGCTTGGCGCACTAGACTCAGTTGGTCCATGCAATGCTAATGAGCCAGGCACGGGGGCCTAGGGTCATCGGAGGCGGTGCTAATGATGTTTTCCGTGGTGGTGCCATCGACAGTGCTAGCGTCAAGGGCTTAAACTACCCACCTGAGGTGAATTGTAGTGCGCGTAAGGTTCAGGTGCTCACCACGATCTTGAAGGTGATGATGATGAGGTCGGAGACGGCTTGGGGTGGCTTGATGGTGATGAGTAGCAGCCACGGAGAGTGGTCCCTCGGTGAAGGTGCTCTACGTCGATGGAGATGCTACAAGAAGGCGCGCATCAGCTTGTGGGCATGCTGAAGATGGTAATGGACGGAGGAATCGATCGGGGACTCATCGGGTTGGCAGAAATCGACGGAAGTGGTGGCGGCAGCCGGAAATGGAGAAGATGATGAGAAGACTTGATTCCTTGCAAGATAGCATGCGTTAAGTGAATGGATTGCATCACTAGGGCATGGAATAGATTATGGCACGATTGGGTTGAGCTCAAACTCATCGGAACAACAGGAGCACGGTAACTTGTATCGAGTGTGCGCCGGAGACGAAGACAAAAGCAATGCGGTTGCGCTACAGAGCTCTTGGGGCTACATTGAGCTAAGGAGAAGAATGAGTGAAGCTCAAATATCATAATGACGCACACATCGTGGGAGGAGAAGTTCACCAGAGCGACAATGGTGCGGAGGTGTGCTACCGGCGTCGAGAATAGCAGGTGCTGTCCTGCGAAACCAAGGAGTAATAAACTCGAATTTACGCAAAAATGGAACGGGGACGAGCTGAGGAAGACGATGACGCGGTCGGGGCTTTAAGTACAGAGGAGAAATACACGAGAAGAACGATGAGAAGTTGACGGCTTTAGTGAGAAAATGGCGGCGAGGATAGACGGTCGAGGCGGGGGCGGGGAGTTAGCGGGCGATTTGATCACGAACCAAGTCAGGAGGCGACAGGGGTAGTTGAACTCCAAAATGGTGGGTGGTGGTCGTTTAGCATGGGCGAGCGACAAAGCAGGGCGAGCGTGCTGACACACAGGCACGGCGTGAGGTGTTCGAATGGTTCTAACGAGTGGAGCCACAGCGTCGACAAGAGAAGCGAGGATCTGAGTCTGTTGGTGAGGCGTGAAGCTAGACCGCTGGGCTTTCAACCCAATATGGCAGCGGGAAAGTGTAATTGGTTTGAAATTTTTCCAGAAAAGGCTGAGGGTTTAATGAATTTTGAAACATAGCAAACATGCTCAAAAAATTATGATTTTTTTTGTGGAGGCTTTTGACACAGTGTAGTTTCTTGTGCAGTTTTTTTCTAGAATTTTATCTATTTTATATTTCTCTCAAAATTTCTTTCAAGATATTGTTCGTATGCAAATGCATTATGTGATTTGAGGGAAATTTTCAAACATGGTCAAATACTTTCCACATTTATTCTCAGTATAATTATCCCAAGTTTACATTTTTGGGATGTTACAGTGGAGGCGACATGCTCGAGTGATTAGGAGGCGGTGGTAGCCGCTAGAGACGAGGAAGGAAGGCAAGACCTGAGGGGTTCTCACTAGAGAAGAGGAAGAGGGGGCAACGGCTCGCTGGGGACGGCTGTGGTGGCTAGGGTTGGTACGTAGCAGCTAGAGTTTGGAGGAGAGGAGATGAGGAATTTATATGGTTTGAGGGTAAATTCGAGTACCCCTAGTGGCGGACCCAGAATTTTTAGGATGGGTGTTTGGATTTCAGAGCTAGGTTTTCTAGATATGCCGATACCGTGAAATATCATTTCCCAAAAAAAACAACGTCGACAATACTGCGTATATATAATAAAATACAAAAAATATAGAAATTAATGATTTCATATGAGGAAATGGACGATATAAGGCAATCATAATGACATGAATTAAACAACAAGTTATAGATATCAATTATAGTTGAGGAGGTGGAAACTAGGAATAGAGCTATTCTAGTTCCAAGCTTCATATTTTGCTGAGTTATGTTGTTTTTGCAGGGTGCGGTCAAGACTTGTGCTTGGTGTTTGGCGTTGTTGTTTTCTCTATTTTTCTATTCTCAGGTTGCGGCAGTTATACTACTAAACTTTTTTTCCTCTAATAGTGATTGGTAGAGTTTCTATCTTCTTTTCCAAAAAAAAAACCCTATGCTTGGTGCTTGGTCGTTGTTTTTTTTTTTACGGGTTATAGCAACTAGATTGCTAAAACTTATTTTCTTCCTCTAACGATGATCCGTAGAGCTCCTACTTTCTTTTTCAATTTTTTTGTGATTTGCATACCTTCTTGATCCTGCTCTTTTTCCGTCAGCAAGAACCCCATCTACGAATGTTCCTTCCATAAAGCAAAAATTAGCATGCAACCATATGTAACAAGGGTCCAACTATTTGTTCATTGTCCAAGGCAAAGATTGTATTTTTGTACAACATCCATTGGAAAGAATCAAGAAAGCAGAGGAAGGGGCTAGACTCTAGAGAGAACCGGAGCTGGAGCAGAGTAGGGCCAGGGAGAAGAAGTGGTGCGCATGGAACACACTTAGATCTGGAGAGAGCATGATGACGGTGAGCTGAATATGTTGTTCCCTTCCCGCCGCCACGCTCCCTCCCGGCCACCGCGTTACTCTCTTGGTGCCGCCCGCTCCCTTCCTCCCTGTTTGTCGTGCTATCACCCGCTTGCTCGCGTCGCATCTCTATTCACCAATGCAGATGCGTTGTCGCACGCTCGCCCTACGTTGCCTCACGCCTATTTGTAAATCGTGACGTTCTTGTAGTAATCCACCGACCGTTGCTGCGCCGTAGTCTATGCCTCCGCTCGTTCGCCACTTGGAGGTGGAGCCCCCCACCCCCACACACACAAATAGCCACGGGAGAGAGAGAGAGATAGAGGTTAGGATTTGGTTAGGATTTGGTGGGTGGAGTAGGAAGAAAAATGGGCCTAATGTATTACATAGCCCGCGCATGAGGTGTAGGGAGTACAGGCTGAATTTATTTGCGGACACAAATATATAATTTTGGTCTAACTAATAACATATATATCTAATATACCTATTATATATCAGATATTTTGCCAAAAAAATAGGTGTTCATCTGAACACACTTGACCCATAGAGACCGCCCATGAGTACCCCTAACAAAAAAAAAACCCAACTGTCGCTAGACATCCCCGTGAAGGCTTGTTTGGATAGGGAGGGATTGGAACCAATCCCTTCGATTTGGAAGAGATTTTAGTTCAAATTCCGAGTCAATCTGAAGGGATTGAGTCGGATCACAACGTATCCAAACAAGCCCTAAGCAAAACTGCCTAGCTTAATGTTATCGGGATGTACCAGATTGAATCGAGTCGATTGGTGCGAAAAAAGTTTTTGACCGTAACTTATTTGGGGAAAAGCTTTGGTCATAATAACAAGCTAGCTGCGTTACCGTGGGGACGATGGCGGATCAGAATTTTAGAATAGGTATTCGAAGTTCGGAGCTAGGTTGTCACTGAGAGATGATCTAGCTAGCTAGCTAATTGAGCTTTCTTGGTCAGAAGGTAATACTATAAATGACGTGCTATTACTCCCAACTACGAATAATCGACGGACCGGCCGATTAATTAATGTTAGGACTTGCTTCATCGAATGTGAAGTCCACAGCTATCGTATATACGACGCGCAAAGTCCACAGCTAGGGACATATGGACGGGTAAATACAACGACTTTGATAGGGAGAGGAAGAGAAGAAGAAAAGAAAAACTAGGTAAGAAGGGATGCCACTCTCGTACGTGTATCCCTTTTTCAAATCATGGTGTAATAAATAGTCCTGAAAGTTTATGGCTCGATGGTTTTGAGATAATCAAGTATACTACAAAAACTGGACTTGAAACGTGATTTACATCAGCAGAAATTTTTTTAAAAAAGAAGACAATTTTCGGTGAATAGTACCTGTCTCTTTTTTTTAAAAAATTTCCATTTCAGCAGAGTTTGTCTTTGTTGCTTCTCAATGTGTAGGTTAAATTTAGATTTAAATTTGTGGCACAATGGATTGATTTTGTATCGGTTCTATTAAATTTCTTTGAAAAATTTCATTTGTATTTATACCGTATTTTAAAGAGGATGCAGTGAAACTCACATACTAAGAGTGGGAGCAGCGGACACGTACTCGGGGAAGAAACAGTAGAACAGGCGGCGCCATGCCATATTGCCATGGAGAGGACCTGACCGACCCGCAGCAACCACCTCCCTGCTTCCGCCTGCCCACTTCGCTCAGGTTACTACAAGTTTACAACTCCTCACACTATCACGACTAATCACAGAGAGACACACTGAAATTTCAGCCTTGAGGTACCTCACCTTGTTCATCTCGTCTCCTCGCCGCGCCTCCTTTCATTCTCACGCAAAGAAAAGAAAAACCAACCTCGACTTCACCTCTCTCTCAGTTAGGGACACGCTGAAAGTCTTGCTAGGTACGTATGTACGGGTAAATAAACCGACTTTGATAGGGAGAGGAAGAGAAGAAAAAAAGAAAAGCTAGCCATGAAGGGATGTCATCGTGGAGCTAACGTCTGAGGAGGATATATCTGGTGTATCACATCCTTCGGGTACTCTCGTACGTGTATCTCATAAGAAATTATGGCTCGCTGGGACGGCGGCGGCGGCGGCTGCTGCTGCAGCCGCCGTCCCATGGGTGGCAGCTAGAGTTTGGAGGAAGATGAGGTGAGGAATATATATGGTTTGAGTGGAGGAATGTGATCCTTTGATCTAGATCCAGTCGCTAAAAATTCGAGTACATATAAAACAAATACTCAAGTGCCGCCTAGACATCCCTGTAAGCAAAACTGCCTAGCTTAATGTTACCGGGTATATACGACGCACAAAGTAGTAAGCGTACTAGCTATCAACAATAACTTGACGACCTTCAAGTCGTCTGCTGGAGTGAAGAGAGCAGCTGGCTGTGTATTGCATTGTGTGTACTGATGTACGTAGCGTGAGACGTAGCAGTACATTGCTGCCTCACTTCATTGCTCAAGTGCTATGAGTCTATGACTATGATTACAACTCTGTTGACGTACTGCATGCGCCAACCAAATTAATCCTACTGGCTGCCAGGACCGACCGACATTATTAGAGCATATCTAATAGTGTATTTATTGTCGTCTCTTAGATATGTCACATCAATAAAATTCTACGTAGAGGAGACAGAGGGAGGAGAGAGAGCACATGTCGTCTTTTTCTGATAGCATCTCCAATAGTTAGAGATAACATTGTCACTAACATATGCTATATCATCTTTAGAGATAACATCTTCAATAAATAGTCTCTAGCACACTTTTCAACATTTATATTTTATAATTTTCTTTTGAAACAGGCCTACATGTCAACTCGAGTAGATTAATGTATCATGTCTTATCTCGCGTGTACGACATTCTCTTCAGGAAGAGACAACATGTGCTATCTCTCCTCCCCCTCTCCCCTCCACGTAGAATTTTGTTGGCGTGACATAGCTAAAAGACGACAATAAATACACTATTGCAGATGCCCTGAAGAGACTGTCATGCATGCGAAACAAGACATGATACATTAATCTACTCTAGTTGACATGTAGACCCGTTTCAAAGGAAAATTATAAAATATAAATATTGGAGAGTGTGCTAAGACTACCTATTAGAGATATTGTATCTAAAGATGATGTAACATATGTTAGAGACAAGAGGTTATCTCTAACTATTGGAGATGCTCTTAGTTATTCCCTTCGTTTGTCTAGTTTAGAATTTTTTTATTTGTTTTGTTTTTGTATTTGTAGGGTTCACCTAGATTTACTTTTGTCTAGTTTAGAATTTTTTTGTTTTGTTTTTGTATTTGTGGGGTTCACCTAGATTTACTTTTGTCTAGTTTAGAATTTTTTTTATTTTTTATTTTGTATTTGTAGTGTTTACCTAGATTTACTTTTGTCTAGTTTAGAATTTTTTAACATAAAAAACAGAAATCATTGAATGGTGATCCAATGTACCGAAGAAAGTGATTGGGTTTTAAGAAAATTTTAGGCGACTGTAGCTTAGTCGGCCCCATATAAAAAAACTATTTAGATTGGTCATATAAAAATGATAACATTATATTAGTTACGAAAAATACTTTCATAATATAATTATTTTATGAACATTTTCATATAAAAATTAGTGGGTAAAAGTTATATGTTGGAGACATATCAATATCCAAAACATCATATATTCTTAAGAGGAGAATGTAAACGTCTGAGCTATAGATCCTGCGAACCGAGAGAGCGATCGATTGAACGTGGCCTATAATCCACGAAGGCAATTAATATATGGGTCTATCTAAACAGAATGTGACAGTTTTCTTTGTATAAAACTGTCAGATTCTGAACCGTTAGATCAAAAAAGCAGCATACAAGATCAATGTTCACACAAAGAAAACTCTAATTTATGTCTACACAGAATAGACAAAAGTAAATTTAGGTGAACCCTACAAATAAAAAAAATTCTAAACTAGACAAAAGTAAATCTAGGCGAACCGTACAAAAACAAAAAAATTACAAATTAGTAAATCCGTTGAATCATTTGATGGAAATATGAGTTATTAAGACCTTCGAGAATAATTACAGTGATCACGAACAAAACTTACATAAATAATTTACTGTAATTTATATATAATAAAGTTGTAAATGAAAATGACAGTTTTGGTATTAAAAAACTGTGGGAAGTAAGTAACAATTCCTTTAATTTATTTGTATGAATGCATCCATGCAGCTCCAGGCCTAGCTTCTAGTTCGATTTATATAAACCCCTTGGCACCCTGCATGCTGCTGTATTGTACACCAAACCATTAGCAGCTAACTTCGCATTTGAGTGTGCAGGTCTGCCATGTACTTTCCCTAAAAACGTACACAGACACTCGATCGGGTTGGCGTCCTACATAATTTGCAACAAGCCCATGACCATGACGGCGGCCTTGCTGCTCCTTGTCGCCCTGTTAGTAACGACCACGGCGAACAACCGTGCCTCCTGCGCGCTCGCAGCATCCACAGCCGATGAGGAGGCGGCGGTGAAGGCGAGGCACGAGGAGTGGATGGCGGAGCACGGTCGCACGTACAAGGACGAGGCCGAGAAGGCGCGGCGCTTCCAGGTATTCAAGGCTAACGTTGAGCTTATCGACCGGTCCAACGCCGCAGGGGACAAGAAGTACCGGCTGGGCACCAACGAGTTCGCCGACCTGACTAACGAGGAGTTCGTCGCCATGTACACCGGGTACAAGCCCATGTCGTCGTCTGGAGCCAACAAGCTGCCCGGGTTCAAGTACAAGAATGTTAGCCTCTCGGCCGACGACGGGCAAGGGCAAGGCGTCAACTGGAGGAAGAAAGGCGCCGTCACCGGTGTCAAGAACCAAGGCCGATGCGGTAATAATCAAAGCATATATACGCTCTCTCTATATGTACAGTACGTTGGATCGACATGGTTCACGGACGAGCTATAGCTGATGACGGTGGTCGAGATGCATGCGTGCAGGGTGCTGCTGGGCGTTCTCTGCGGTGGCGGCCACGGAGGGCATCCACCAGATCGACACCGGCGAGCTGGTGTCCCTCTCAGAGCAGCAGCTGCTGGACTGCTCCAGAGACGGCAACGAGGGCTGCGATGGCGGGCTCATGATTAACGCCTTCATGTACATCGTCGACGCCGGCGGCCTGACCACCGAGTCGGCCTACCCTACCAAGGCGTCAGGGGACGTGCCGGTTCAACAGCGCGTCGTTGGGCGTGGCCGCCACCATCAGCGGCTACCAGGAGGTGCCCCATAACGACGAGGCGTCGCTCGCCCAGGCCGTCGCCAACCAGCCGGTGTCCGTGGGCATCGACGGGAGCAGCTTCCCGTTCCAGCACTACCAGCACGGTGTCTTCACGGGCGACGGCTGCGGCACGAATATAACCCACGCCGTCACGATTGTCGGGTACGGCGCGGAGGCGGCGAACGGGACCAAGTATTGGCTGATCAAGAACTCGTGGGGCACCACCTGGGGAGAGCAAGGGTACATGAGGCTGCAGAAGGACCTGGCGTCCAGCACCCATGGCGCCTGCGGTGTTGCCATGCAACCTTCCTACCCTGTTGCGTGAAACGCGCGCACGCACGCACGCACTGACGCACTCCTAAATTATTATTATTTTTTGATGTCCGAGATTTTACCCTATCCGGTCCATATTAAAGAAGAAGAAGCACTCAACCTCTGATGACGCTTACGAAAGCAGCGCTTAAACCGTAACGGGCTGAGAGCCTAAAGCTCCCTGTGCCACTGTGCCCCTGCACGGTCCTTCCGCAATTATGCCCCTGCATAGTCTTTGGTGAGACACCCCAGCGCCGAGTCAAGGACTCGAGCACGGGTGGGCTGCTCGGTTGACGCCGCAGCTAGCCAAGCGAGCAAGGAAATATTCACAAATTTCATATATATAGCAAGGAAATAAATAGACAGCCCGTGTACGTAGTTATGTACGTAACAACACACTTCATATATAGCAAGGAAATAAATTGACAGCCCATGTACGTAGTTATGTACCTAATAGCTGAGAGGATCTAATCATCCTCAATTAATTAAATTGTTTATCTATAATACTCATTATAGATAATAATGTATTTACACGACCTTCAAAGGTACCCCTCATCATCAATAATGAGGGAGATTATAATTACCTAGTGGGCGTAAGCTATTCTACGATCACTCTATATGATCATAAGTCATCCTACTGTCATCCCATGGTCGTAAAATTTTCTACGACCATCTACTGATCGTAATTTCTACTACGATCATCTTATGGCCGTAAGCTTTACTACAACCAGGTCAATCATGACCACCCTATGGTTGATAAAGATCACAAACATATGGATCCAATCAACTAGGGACTGTTGGAGATATGCCCTAGAGACAATCATAGAGATGATGATATTTCGTTGTATCCATGATTTAATAAATGTTCCTTGAATATTACCTTTGTGTTGATTAACAAGTATGTGACTTGTTTGTGAAACTCTTTACTTATATGGTTATTCTAAAGTTGTCCCTAGTCGCAGTTCATGTGAGGACACACGTGAATGATGGATTAGCACATGTATCGGTTGATGACCATGTTTCATAGGTCATAGACATGGAGATGTCAAACCAATAATGTGGACACATGTTTAGAACATGGGGTTGGACCGACCCAACATGAGACATAACAATTATACTTATGGTTCTCTCTACACAATGTGTACGCCTTGTCCTTAGACACGAGATTGTCGCATGTACTTGAGATGTGAATCGACCTACTTAGGGGCTATCAAACGCTACTCCGTGCTGGGTAGTTATAAAGGTAGCTTCGGGTTTGTCATGAAGCATCTTTGAGGCATGGTCGGTCGAGATGGGATTTGCCCTCTTTACGAGAGAGATATCTCTGGGCCCCTCAGTGATCGGATCGAAATGCATGGCCATGCTACTTAAGGTTAAGAGTTAACCTAGTAAGGATTCGGATCACAGGATCGAGATAGAGTGGTCGACTTGGAGCTCGACCAATATCGTGAGGCAAAGGATTGGCATGTACATAACATTGTGATGGTTCGTCGATATGATCTTTGTGTACGTTTAGGAATTGACACGTCTTGCTAGAGGCGCTACCAACTATTGACCAAGTATGTATACTCGCGTCATGTCTAAACATCGTGAACCTATAGGGTCACACACTTAGAAATTTGAAGCCTAATTCGGATTGGATCCGAATTAGATGAGCATTAGTCCTAATGGGCCTCTATTAGTAGAAGCCCATTGTAAGGCGTCTATAAAAGGAGGGCAAGGCGCGCAGATTGGTGATGAGTTTTTCGTGACATCCTCAAACCTGGCCGCCACCCTCCCACGCCCTAGTCGCTCGCGCGGATCTAGTAGTCCGGCGTCGTCGCTTCCTCCCGTCACGATGTGGATACCTTTGGGCGCCGCATCTGTAGCGTTTGGACGAACCGCAAGAGAGGAGCTGCGTGTGGGGCCGCCGCGACGAGGACGAGGAAGTAGTCGACTACTCTACCCGACGTCTTGCATCAACTTAATACGACTACTCGCCTGACGTGCTGCATCAATTCCTTTTCTGGCGTCTAGTGGTAAGACCGTGATCTATAATCGCGATGATCTTGGTTTACGGGTAGAATTTTTATTAATTTGCGCTAGTGTAGCCTACCCGTAGCACTTGAGGACCTCATACACGTGTGTCTAATTACACGCAGCAGTAAATATGTGACGTTATCCTTCGGTATAACTGCACATATTAATCTCTATCTATGGCATGACCGCAAGGCAAACGTGGGACGTGATCTCTTTGACAATAACTGTCATCAACTTGTCCAATTCTTCAACTGTTAACGCGCCTCCTAGCATGGACAACTGCCACCACCTCAAACGCTATATAAGGGATAATGTCGGTGGACAGAAGAGAGAAGAAGCGACACAAGCAACATAACAGTCATGAGTCATTAGTTCTAGCCTTCGGTGACTACTCTCTTGGTGTAAGCACAATCAATACAAGAATATAGGACTAGGGCTGTTATTCTCCTAGAAAAAGGCCCAAACCTGTCTAAATTCATGTGTCTCATTCCTGTGTAGTCTAAATCAAGGAGCCCCTCCTTAGCATTCATTTTATAAGTTCGATATTAAAATATCGACAATTGGCACCGTCCGTGGTGAATTCTCCTTTGTTTTCTTGGCAAATTTTATTTGTTTCCACTCTTATGCTAGTGGAATGAGGAGAATTGGTTTGATCTCGCATGACATAGGACTCGACATGGATTTACCTTTCGACTCTGAGCCAAGTATGGTTTCGTTCGATGACAATGCCGTTCGAGGATCTTTCACCAAATCCTAGAAATCGTGATACCAAACAAGGTTGAGAAGGAACCTTTTCCCCACAAGCTATGCGCCCAGATGAGGAGTCAGAGTCCTCACCAGGCAAGAGTCCAAGTGACCATCGTCAGAGTTGCCCCAAGGCAAGAACTGAACGCGGAGAGAATTCCTCCTCCAAGCGTTTGAGTCCATGTGAGGCTGTCCGATCTGACACAACAGTTCCTGGAATCCATGGTTCCGAGGCTCAACCATCACTTGCTAAATATCACCCTTCTACACCCCCACAGAGTGTGATCGAACTCGTTGCAGCTTGCAGATTCACCATATCCCGGAGGATTCACATTCAACCGGAGGTGATTATAACCTGCATTCCCTTCCGAAAGGGGATTGCTTCAAGTCACGAGGCGTTGTCCTTCGACTACTCGCCCAGCCTGGAGGGCTCAACCACAAGCGAGGACACCAGCACCCAGGAGGTCTTTGTCCTCCCCTCAAATCCTGATCATTCTCCAAGAAATAGGACTAGGGTTGCTTCCCATTGCGCATTGATTTCGGGATCTTGTAATATTTCATAATGTCCACTCTGTGAGGAGTCTAATATTTCATAATGTAAGGACATTATAAAATTGCATTAATTAATTTTATAAAAATTCTAGAAAAATTACACGATCAATTTTACTATGTAAGGAGCATGAAAAAAATTCATAATGTTTGGACCTCATTTTCTATATTAAAAAATTCCTATAAACAGTATACTTAAATGAATTCTAGAGACAAAATCAGAACGTATAAAGTTTTGAAAAAAAATACACAAGCAATTAAACTATGTCGGAAGACTCCACAAAAAAAAAATGATAATTTTTTTAGCTCAGTTTCTATATTTAAAAAATTCTGGAAATAGAAGTAACTAGCGGCGATGTCATTCATCTAATTTTTAAGTGTTCGCGATGTTATTTTCCAGTGCGTCACGAACAGAGTGTCATTCCTCCGATTACGCTCTAACGTGATGTCACTGAGCTAATTTGCCCTTTATATAAACCCCATGTCACCCTGCATTCTGCTGCACTGTACACCAAACCATCAACAGCTAACTTCGCATTTGAGTGTGCACGTCTGCCATGTATGCTCTCTAAAAACGCACACAGACACTCGATCGGATCGTATCTTGGCGTCCTACATAATTTGCAACAAGCCCCTGACCATGACGGCGGCCTTGCTGCTCCTTGTCGCCTTGTTAGTAACGACCACGGTGAACAACCGTGCCTCTTGCGCGCTCGCAGCATACACAGCCGATGAGGAGGAGGCGGTGAAGGCGAGGCACGAGGAGTGGATGGCGGAGCACGGTCGCACGTACAAGGACGAGGCCGAGAAGGCGCGGCGCTTCCAGGTATTTAAGGCTAACGTTGAGGTCATCGACCGGTCCAATGCCGCAGGGGACAAGAAGTACCGGCTGGGCACCAACGAGTTCGCCGACCTGACTAACGAGGAGTTCGTCGCCATGTAGACCGGGTACAAGCCCATGTGCAACAAGCTGCCCGGGTTCAAGTACAAGAATGTTAGCCTCTCGGCCGACGACGGGCAAGGGCAAGGCGTCAACTGGAGGAAGAAAGGCGCCATCACTGGTGTCAAGAACCAAGGCCGATGCGGTGATAATCAAAGCATATATACGCTCTCTATATGTACAGTGAAGAAGTTAATCCGGTTGCCTGAAGCTTCGGAATGTGATCAGTCTAAGTATGTTTTTCTATTTTAATTCACACCACAAATCTGTTAGTTATGTGGGAGATTCTTGGGGCTATATGCTAGTAAGTTGATCAATCCTTGTTAGTTTTAATTATGTGTGCGTGTGAGAACTGAAGAGTCAGAACTGAAGTGTCAGTCTTCTTGGCTCAAATGCTTCTGTCTATAGCTCTTTCGAAAAGGATATATATAGAGCACAAACTGAAAGGTGCAAAGTCGAATGAGCACCAGAAAACGTTGAGTCTCCTCTGAGTGTTTTTTTCACTTCTTTGAGAGCTTTTCTTGCCTCTGTTACAACATTTGGTATCAAAGCATTTGTTGTTGTTGGATGGTAAGAAGACGCCGTGATTCCACTAATTCACCACGATGGCTCGTCGTCATCTGGAAAAGCTCGAGGAACAAGTGTGCCAATTCAGTACCCGATGCTCACGGATACAAACTACGGTTTGTGGGCTGTGAAGATGAAGATACTCATGCGCTCTCTAGGAGTGTGGGGAGCAATCGAAGGAGACGCCGTGGTTGATGAAGAAAAAGACCAAGGCGCTCTTGCTGCCATCTCACAAGCAGTGCCGGATGCGGTGCTTATGGCCATCGCAGAGAAAGAAACGGCGCAGGAAGCTTGGGAGGCACTCAAGGAGATGCGAGTAGGTGAGGATCGTGTCAAGAAAGCTCGGGTGCAGGTTCTGAAGAGGCAGTTTGACAGGTTGTACATGGAAGACAATGAGACCATCTTAAGTTTCTCACAAAAGCTCACTACTTTGGTGGGAGAGATGAGGTCTCTTGGTGCTACGGTGGATGAAAGCACTGTGGTAGAGAGGCTGTTCAACGTTGTTCCTAATAAGTTCCTCCATATCATTGGCACCATCGAACAGTGGGGCAATGTGTCGTCGATGACAGCCACTGAGGTGATTGGTCGGCTGTGAGCATTCGAGGGAAGTCTGAAAGGGCGGCAATATCACAAGGAGGAGGGAGAACAGCTATTACTTTCTCGTGCACAATGGGAAACTCTTGCTGCCAAAGAAAAGAAAGATGGTAAGGGCTCCAGCAGTGGCATGAAGAAGGGAAGCGGGCACAGTGGTGGCCGTGGCCGTGGCAAAAGTCAAGGAGACGAACGAGGCGATGTTGCAGAGAAGAAACCTCATCGTAAGTTTGATAAGTCCAAAATTAAATGCCATAACTGTTTTGAATTTGGTCATTTCGCATTTGAATGTAAGAAGCCGAAGAAAGAGAGGGCTCACTATGTAGAGAGACAAAGGAATGAAGAACCGACTTTGTTGATGATCGAGACATGTGAGCTGTCCAGAACTATTGAGCATGACATTGAGGTAGTGATGCTAAATGAAGAAAAGGTTAAGCCCAAACTGGGAGCTACAGAAAAATGTTCTAGTGACTTGTGGTATCTAGACTCAGGCGCTAGCAATCACATGACTGGAAATGAGGAGGTGTTCACCGAGATGGATACATCTGTGAAAGGCATGGTAAAATTTGGTGATGGCTCTGTGGTGGAGATACAAGGACGAGGCACTGTCCTTCTCAAGGGTCTCTCAGGTGAACACAAGGCTCTCACAAGTGTTTATTTCATTTCTCAACTTCGAAGCAATATAGTAAGTTTGGGGCAGCTTGATGAATCCAGATGCAAGACGATGATCGAAGATGGCAATCTAAGCATCTATGATCAAGAAAGGATTTTATTAGCCAAAGTCAAGAGATCATGGAATTGGCTATATATTCTGCAGTTGAGACGCACTGAGCCAGTTTTTCTCCTATCCAGATATGCTGAGAAGGAATGGCTTTGGCATGCTAGATATGGGCATACAAGTTTTTGGGCATTGAGGAGTTTGTCCCAGTTGGAAATGGTTGAGGGCCTCCCTCAGATTGTGCATCTAGAGCAGTTGTGTGAAGCGTGTTTGGCCGAAAAACAGCGGTGGAGTCCATTTCCTCATGCATCTGCATATCGTCTTTGAAAAACCATTGAGCTAATGCATGCGACATCTGCGGGCCAATTAGTCCAATGACTCCTACCGCAATAAGTATTTTTTCCTTATTGTCGATGATTATTCTCGCTACATGTGGGTAGTGATGTTCAAGAGCAAGGATGAAGCATCAATGCTTTCATAAAGATCAAAGCTCGAGCCGAGATCAAATGGATGCCAAAATCAAGGCATTGTGTCTTGGACCGAGGAGGTGAGTTCATGTCGGGAGATTTTGAAGAACTTTGTGCTCAACAAGGAGTGAGACGGTTCTTGACTGCACCATATTCCCCACAACAGAACGAGGTAGCAGAGCGGCGCAACCAAACAATTGTCGGCACAGCAAGGTCTCTGTTGAAGAACAAAAGAATGCCTAGAAAGTTTTGGGGAGAAGCGGTAATGACGATTGTGTATTTGCTGAATAGGGCACTGATTAGAAGTGTAGAGGGCAAGACACCCTATGAGCTGTGGTACAAGAGAAAACCCAAGGTTCATCACCTACATGTTTTCGGATGTGTTGCACATGTCAAGGTAACAACTCCTCATCTCAAAAAGCTTGAAGACCGAAGCATCGAGGCTATGTTTGTGGGTTATGAACCAGGTTCAAAGGCTTACCGTTTCTTTTGTCCAAGCACTGGAAGATTAATGGTTAGCCGTGATGTAGTCTTTGATGAGAAGAGAGAATGGAATTGGTGCAAACTAACAGAAGAAGATGAAATAGAGTCGGGAGGAACTTTCTTGGTGGATATTGGAGCTCACTCAAATGCAGCTCCACAAGAGCAGAACCAAGAAGGAGCAACACCAACATTAGAGCAATATGATACTTCAGGTGCCGACATGTCAGGGGCAGGTTGTTGGAAATATGCCCTAAAGGCAATCATAGAGATGATTATATTTCATTATGTTCATAACATTAGATAATATGTTATCTTGTTACCAGAATAATATCGATAATATTTATTATCAAGTATGTGACTTGATTGTGAAACTCTATATTTATGCGATGATTATTCTTAAATGTTCCTGATCGGAAATATATGAGGACACATATGAATAGACTAGCATATGTATTGGTTGATGACTATGTTTCACGAGTCATAAATATGGAGATATCAAACCAATAATATGGACACATGTTAAAGAACATGGTGTTGGATAAGACCCACCTTGAGACACTGTTGAGATTGTTATGATTTCGTGTGTCATCAGTTGGTCTCAAGCAATGATGATGTATAATCCTTAGACCTGAGGTCGGCATGGTTTCCTACATGTGTAATAGCACTCTTAGGGGTTGCCAAATGCTACACCGTAATTGGGTAGTCTTAAAGGTAGCTTTCGGGTATGCTATAAAACATGGGGAGGAATGTGACTAGTCAGATATGGGATTTGCCCCTCCTAACATAACAGGAGAGATGTCTCTGGGCCCCTCGTTGTGGTTGAATAAAGAAAGTGCATAGCCATGCCACTAGTGGTCGAAGTGTCGACCACATGAAGTTTTTCGATACTTGATCAAGAAAGTATTGAACAATCCATGGATGACATAATCTCACTTGGAGTTCAACCAGATGTCGTGAGGCAAAGGGATAATACACAAACAGGTCGTACGGTTGATATCTATTCTCCACTCCTGGAAGACCTCCGAGTGGTCCTGGAAGACCTCTTGGGTGGTCGTGGAAGACCTCCTGGGTGGTCCTGGAAGACCTCCTACTGGTCCTGGAGGACCTCCGGGTGGTCCTAGAAGACCTTCTGGGTGGTCGTGGAGAGAACATAATCACCAACTAGTCGTAAGGAGTTACGAGCTGTTTGTAAGTGATAAAGACCTGGTCATAGATCATATTGCTTTAAGGTTCGTCTGATATATTCTATGTGTGTTCGGGAATCGTTATGTGCTGCTAGGTACCGCTAACGACTCGTGGTCGGAAAGGGTTTTCGAATCACAATCGATCACACATGAACCTATAGGGTCACACACTTAAAGGGCTGGGATTTGATTTGGATGGTGATCCGAATTCTGGTAGGCTACAAGTTCCTAACGGCCTCAAGTTTGAGACCCGTCATGGATGCCTATATATAAAGAGGGGCGGTGGCATGGGGAGATCGATCAATCTTTTGAAAGAATTCCCGAAACCCTAATAGCCACGCCTTCCTCAACCACGCCGCCGGCGCTAGCACTCCATCGCGTGGTATCCCGGCCCCGTATGTGTGGATACCTTGGAGGCGTTGTTGCGCAGCATCAGCACTAGGACGATCTGCAGCTCGTGACAATCTCAGGAGCAGGAGGTCAAGACGTGCGGTGAGTATGACTACTACTGCATCAACTTGCTACATGGACTCTACTTCCGCTATGAGTCGGCGTGTCTAGTGGTAATCTCATGATCTATTACTAGCGGAGGTTCCTTGGTTGTACGGTAAATTTTTGTTTATGCTATCGTAGCCTTCCCGCATCTCAATAGTGGTTTCAGAGCCATCCCGTTTAGTTTTAGATTCGGATTAGATTGTTTTGGTGATGGTCGATATGATCGTCTATGTGCGGTGGTCTCAAGATAGTTTTATGATCATTATTCCATGATCGTGCTTTCATGGTCGTATCACAACTTGCCTCTACGGCCGGTTTCCGCCATCGAGGCGCATAAAGGATCATAAATCCATAGAGCACGCGAAGATCAATCTGCTGATCGAATCGAGTTGCGATCGAAAGGGTTAATGTGATTAGCCCAATGCTATATTCATGGATGGAACAGTAGATTGGATCTATGTAGTCCTAGAGGTCTCTCCAAGGGAGGTCCAAGAGGACGTTCTGGAGGTCTCTCCAAGGGAGGCCCAAGAGGACGTCCTAGAGGTCTAGGCGGTATGTGACTAAATTTTACATGATCTGAGGCCGCCCTTGGACCCTTCGACTCACCACCCATGCGAGTAACCTCCAAAAGGACCTTGGTTTTTGGTATTGCTATATCACGATGCAATTTGATTGTCTGTGAATGCCTTAATATTCCTGTTCTTTTATTTCTTTGCATGTTATTTAATTGCTTTAAATGCTTTTAACATGATAGAAGTAAAAAAAAAAATCTCTCACATAATATTAAGTTAAATTGATGCCCTCCCAAATTTGCTGCACCATCCAAAGTCATGTATTTTTAATGGTGGGTCTTGCCAAAGCAGAGTGCCATTAATTCTCCTTGACTAGATGGGTTTGTGTCAGACACTTACACACTGAGCATTGGTTTAACTTGACAAGGTCATCATAACAGTTATGGACCTTGGGACATAGGGTTGGGTACCGGAGCATAAAGATGCTGCCCAACAACAAGAGTCATATAGAGATATGATTAGCAAAGGGTTGCTTACCAAATTCACTGATCTTCTAGCAGTGATGCCAAAGCTCACTAGTAGATTATTGATTATGGATCTTGAATCACTAAATGTCATAAGAGGGATATGGTTTTTAGTAGGAGTATCTTTATTAAATTGTTTAATAGAAGTTACTTTGATTGAACATATGTCTTAGTTTTGCATATTTTATGTTGTAGATTATGGCACCAACTACTGTACCTACATCCAGTTTTGCTTTACATTCGATACTTGAAAGGAAAAAACTGAATGGAACAAATTTTGCGGATTGGTCCCGCAATCTAAGAATTGTTCTTAGGCAAGATAAAAAGGAACATATTTTGGAGGAACCAATTCCAGATGTGCCTATAGAGAATGCTGCTGCTCTCTTAAAACCATCGATAAAAAGGCATGCGATGAGTCCCTTGATGTTAGCTGTCTCATGTTTATTGCTATGAACTCAGACCTTCAAAAGCAGTTTGAGAACATTGAGGCTTACGATATGATCGTGGCGCTTAAAGGCATGTTTGAGACACAAGCAAGAACTGAGAGATATGAGATCTCAAAGAAATTGTTTGGGTGTAAGCTAGCTGAGGGTAGTCCGGTGAGCCCACATGTAATCAAGATGGTTGGTTACACACAGAGCTTGAAAAAACTTGGTTTTCTACTTAGTCAAGAGTTGGCTATAGATTTGATTTTTGCTTCGCTTCTGACAAGCTATGGGCAGTTCATTTTGAACTACCATATGAATGGCTTAGACAAGAATCTCACCGAATCGCATATGATGCTTAAGACCCAGAGGACATCATTAAGAAAAGCAACGGTCATGTGATGATGGCGCAAAAGAGTACAAGCTTCAAGAAGAAGGCTTGGACTTGGGTCAAAAGAAAGGGCAAGGCTAAAGTTTTGAATGAGATCAAAACTAACAAACCTAAGCCCAAGACTAAGGCCCTCTTTGTTTAGGCTTAGGCTTTTTGGCTTATAGCTTAAAGCCAGCTTTTTGGCTTAATCAGCTTATAAGCCCCTTAACTTTTAAGTCAAACTTTGGTGTTTGGTAATTTGGCTTTTTGTAGGATGTTGGCTTATTGAGTTGTGTGTGAAGGATAAAAAGTCTGAATTGCCCTTGAAGATTTAAAGAACCTTTTTAAGCATGTATTTAAACTTATTTTTGCATCAGATTTGAAAATATGATGATACATACAAGTGTACATATGAAACAAAATAGATTTTGTTTGTACAAGCATACGTGTGTGTACCATAGCCTATCCAAATAAATTGCAAATCTCGACATCGGAGATGTATATCTAAGAAGACCAAAGTATAACAGACAACCTATTCATAGCAAGATATCGCTAGTCCGTGCATGCATGTATTCAGTATTTGAAAATAGATTAGAAAGGAAGCATAATCTTGGAAAATAAACCCCACTGCATAATACAATAGTAGTGTACAATGCGATTCCTCAAATCAGTCTTATAAATCTCTATAGGTTACAAAGGCAAACATAGTGCATAACATCACAAGACAATAATACCAATGACTATTGTGATTGTAAAGCATAGCAATTGGCAAGGTTACAAGGGTATTATCCATCCTATACATCTCGCATTTCATGTCAATTCAATCACAGTTCGGTTTGAAGGATAAGTTCTATAGCCATAAAGCTCAAGAAATTCAGCCCATGAATATACACACAAAAAATGGCAATCTGAATGGTAGTCCGGCAGATCCTTTGGCACGGTGTTGACATGTAATATTCCATTTGACTAAAAGAGAATTAAAGAACAAAAAAAAAGCAAGACCGATGTTTATTTGAGGTTGCTTGTAATTTGGATTACTAACAAAAATAATGTTATATATTACGAGATAGGACATCATCATAATGGGGCAAATTACTTGCATAAAATACAATAAAATCAAAATATGACATTGCTTTCTCCAAAAGAAACAAGAACTACAAGGGGGAGTATAAAAGCAAGTTCCAAAACAACGTAATCAAGCCCAAAGATCGCCATTTAACTCCAAATGCTTTATGATAGCTTCCTCATGTCTCGATACATCTCGAAGTGAAAAGCAAGGGTGATTATCCAATCTAGTGTGAGGTTGACTTCAAGAACAAATTTTTCAACATCAATATTCCCATACAAAAGCTCATTGCATAAAACGACAAAGTTTTGTAGCACGTATAAGTTCTAACGTTTTCCACAAGAATGCACGAGCTACATAACCAGTCAATGTGTTAGAGTGATCACCCTCATTGCCACCAGATAGCACAACAGTGCTACTATATTCCTTTGATGATCTCGGATAACTCCTCGATAAGTTCAATTAACTTCAGATCGCCTTCTCGATCTTGTATTGATGAAGTTGGTTACTTGTTCCATGAGACCATCAATCTGGAACCACTTCTTTCCCCGATAATTCCCTTGCCTCTCTTTGAATCATATGATTCCGTAGGTTTATCATCTACCAATGCTAACTTTTCTATCTCTGCAAAGTCATCCATGAAACTCAAGTCTAATACTCCTGTGCTCTCACAAGAAGGTGTAAAGTCAGCTTCCCCTTCTTGAAGTGTTCAAGTTCAGAAATTAAGGCCGAGGCCCATGACGATGGAGTAGGTGTGGAAATCGGTAGTCGGGTCGAACCAGAGTTGGAACTGCTGCTCTGCCCATTGTCGATCCTCCCCACCTTTGCCATCCGCGCACCAATGCAGAGTCCCAGGAGCACCACGAGCACGAGTGGTGGCGGCGGCTTGGGGAGGGAGGCGGGCGTGGGGGAGGGAGGGCGGTGGCGCTGCTTGGGAGGGAGGCAACAAGGGGAGGGGGGGAGGAGGGAGGGGTGGCGGGAGGGAGGAGGCGGCATGAGGGGAGGGGAGGGGAGGCGAAGGCTGGGGAGGGGAGACAATGATGGGGAGGGGAGCGGCGCGGCAAGGCTTACGGACCCGAAGGAAAGGGGTGGAGAGGAGGAAGGAAGAGAGAAAAAATGAAACGAATTTCCTTTACATACAATGGTATTTTGTGGGTAATTTCAGTGAACTTCAGTGGCAAATGGATATTCTATTCCACAAAAGCCAAAAAAAGCACCTCTCCTTGGTTTATGGCTTTTAGGCTTAAAATGGCTTAAACTTTTATAAGTCGGATAAAAAGTCACCCTTTGTTTAGACTTTTGGCTTATAAGCCAAAGAAAAGCCTAAACAAAGAGGGCCTAAGTCCGGCTCGACTCAAGAGAATGAATGCTTTTACTGCAAAGAGCTAGGCCATTGGAAGAGGAGCTGCAAGAAATACCTGGCTGATCAGAAAAAGAATAGTGGGACTAAAACTTCCACTACAATTATTAATGTTATAGATATTTTTCTTGCTGATTCTTCTGTTAACTCTTGGGTATTTGATACCGGATTGGTTGCTCATATTTGCAACTCGATGCAGAGTCTAACAAGGAGTAGGAATATTGCAAGTGGCGAGATGGATCTTCGCGTCGAAAATAAAGCAAAGGTTGCTACATTAGCTGTCGGGACTTTGCCATTACTTTTGCCTTAAGGATTTTGACGAGGATCTAATAATCCTCATTTTATCTTTTATCTATAATTCTTATTATAGGTAAATATGACGTCATATGGTCCCTGAGTATAACCCTTAATGTTATAAGGGAGGAGCCTACTAGGTGGTCGTGAGTTCTTCTACGACCACCCTCATAGTCGTAAGTTATGCTACGACTACCCCATAGTCGTAAGTTTTGCTACGACTACCTTATGGTCGTAAGTTCTTCTACGACCAGGTCAGCTACGACCACCTTAGAATCAATAAAACTTACAGGAGAGTGGGTCCAATTGATTAAGGGATTCAAACAGTCATCATACGCTGTTATTCTGCGAAGTAATAGCACGTAATGCTCCATTATCTCTGATATATAGCTGTTAGGCGACGTGGAGGAGTTAATGCACCGTGAATACTGCCAACATGCGCTCATTATAGATGTGATGAGGCGCCACTTCACCGAGAAACGACACTCCTTCACGGACTATATAAAGGCGGCAATCGAGAAGGAAGGACAGACGAATCAGCCATTAGGAAGACAAACACTATCATCTCAGAATAGTCTTAGTTTTTCTCCTAATTGTTCAGAATACACTCAATACCATACACACATAGGAGTAGGGTTGTTATTCTCTCCGGAGAAGGCCTGAACCTGTATAAAAATTCCCGTGTCAATCTCTCTGCGTGATTCCATTCTAGGAGACCCCCCGAATCAAACAATCTTTACGTAAGATCGGTTCTAAAACACCGACAGATTTATTATGGAATTGAATAATTGTTATTACATTCCAGCCATTAGTAGAAACATTATCTCTACCTCATGTTTGATGGCAGATGGTTATAAATTCATTGTTGAGAACAATGGTTGTTCTATATTTTTGAATGAAGTGTTTTATGGCTATGCACCTGTTTTGAATGGGTTGTTTATTTTAAATCTTGTTGATGCACCCATCTATAGTATTAATGCAAAGAAGTTTCGGCCTAATAATATGAATTTCACTTTCATTTGGCATTGTCATTTGGGTCACATAAGTGAGAAACGTATGAAGAAGCTCCATGATGATAGAATTCTATATTCATTTGATTTGGAATCATTTGAAACGCACAAATCTTGCTTACTCAGGAAGATGACCAAGACTCCTTTCACTGGTCAAGCTGAGAGGGCGTCCGACTTGTTGGCACTCATATATACTGATGTGTGTGGACCAATGAGCATGACAGCTAGAGGTGGTTTTTAGTACTTCATTACTTTCACCGATGACTATAGTAAATATGGATATATCTATTTAATGAGGCACAAGTCGAAATCCTTTGAAAAGTTCAAGGAGTTCCAGAATGAGGTATAGAATCAACTTGGCAAAACAATCAAATCTTTGCGATCTGATCATGGAGGTGAAGTTTTGAGCCATGAATTTGGTGATCATTTGAAACAATATGGAATTGTTCCACAGTTTACACCACCGAGCACTCCACAATGGAATGGGGTGTCCGAGCGCGTGTCGGACCTTGTTGGATATGGTTCGATCGATGATGAGCCAATCGGATCTGCCATTTTATTTTTGAGGTTACGCTCTAGAAACTACAGCTTTCACTTTAAATAAGTTGCCATCAAAATCGGTAGATAAGAGTATAAGACACCATATGAGATATGGACTGGGAAGAGTCCTAGTTTATCTTTTTCGAGGATTTGGGGTTGTGATGTTTATGTTAAACGTTTGACGTCTGATAAACTCACACCCAAGTCTCGATAAATGCTTTTTATAGGATATCCTAGGAAACCAAAGGATATTATTTCTTCAACCGGGAAGAGGGCAAAGTTTTTATTGCCCGAAATGGTGTCTTTTTGGAGAAAGAGTTTCTTTCAAAAGGAGTCAGTAGGAGAAAAGTACAACTCGAAGAAATTCGAGAAGCATCTGAAAATGTTCCAACTCCTACTGAACCTCTACAGGACGAACAAAATGTTGTTAAACCTGTAGAAGAAACATCAGCCCAACGTAGATCTAAAAGGCTACGTCAATTGCCTGTAAGGTATGGGCATTACGTATTATTATTGAATAATGATGAGCCTAGTTAAGACTTTTATGGAAGCGATGATAGACCCAGATTATGAGAAATGGCTTGGAGCCATGAAATCTGAGATAGACTCTATGAGTGACAATCAGGTTTGGAACCTGGTCGATCCACCTGATGGTGTTAAAACCATTGCGTGCAAATGGATCTATAAGAAAAAGATTGACATGGATGGAAATGTTCACATTCATAAATCTTGACTAGTCGCTAAAAGGGTTTTGACAAGTTCAAGGGGTTGACTACGATGAGACTTTCTCACTGGTAGCGATGCTTAAATCTATATGGACCATTCTAGCTATTGCTACATATTTAGATTATGAGATATGGCAAATGGATGTCAAAACGGCTTTCCTTAATGGAAACCTAAGTGAGGATGTGTACATGACACAACCTAAAGGTTTTGTTGATCCAAAGAATGCTAATGAAGTGTGCAAATTTCAAAAGTCCATTTATGGGTTGAAGCAAGCATCTCGGAGTTGGAATATACGTTTTGATGAGGAGATCAAAATGTTTGGTTTTATCAAGAACAAAGAAGAATCTTGTGTTTACAAGAAGGTTAGTGGGAGCGCGCTTGTAATTCTAATCTTATATGTGGATGACATATTATTGATTGGGAATGATATTCCTATTCTGGAATCTATTAAGGCATCATTGAAAATTAGTTTTTCTATAAAAGACCTAGGGGAGGCAGCATATATCTTAGGAATAAAGATTTACAGAGATAGATCTAGAAGGCTTATTGGATTAAGCCAAAGTACTTATATTGACAAGGTGTTGATTCGGTTCAGCATGCAGGACGCCAAGAAAGGGTTCTTGCCTATGTCACATGGCGTAAGTCTTAGCAAGAGTCAGTGTCCTTCAACAACTGATGAGCGAGACCGTATGAATGGTATTCCATATGCTTTAGCTATTGAATCTATCATGTATGCCATGATATGTACTCGACCAGATGTATCATATGCTCTAAGTGTTACGAGTAGATACCAAGCTGATCCTGGTGAAAGTCACTGGACAACGGTGAAAAACATTCTTAAATACTTGAAAAGGACTAAGGATGTGTTCCTAGTTTATGGCGGTGATGAAGAGCTCGTTGTAAATGGTTACACCGATGCAAGCTTCCAAACTGATAAAGATGATTATCATTCGCAGTCTGGTTTTGTATTTATTTTGAATGGAGGAGCAATAAGCTGGAAAAGTTCCAAGCAAGAGACGGTTGCTAATTCTACGATGGAGGCCGAGTATATTGCGGCTTCTGAAGCTGCGAAAGAAGGTGTATGGATAAGAAATTTCATTGTTGAGTTGGGTGTGGTTCCGAGTGTCTCGAGCCCAATGAATCTCTATTGTGACAATAATGGAGCCATTGCGTAGGCTAAGGAGCCTAAATCCCATCAGAAGTCCAAGCATATACTCAGGCATTATCACCTTATTTGCGAATTGGTGGATAGAGGAGATGTTAAAATATGCAAAGAACATACGGATTTAAATGTTGCTGATCCGTTGTCAAAGCCTCTCACATAGCCAAAGCATGAGCCGCACACAAGAGCTATTGGTATTAGATACTTAAATGATTGACTCTAGTGCAAGTGGGAGACTGTTGGAAATATTCCCTAGAGGCAATCATAGAGATGATTATATTTCATTATATTCATAACATTAGATAATATGTTATCTTGTTTCCGAATAATATCGATAATATTTATTATCAAGTATGTGACTTGATTGTGAAACTCTATATTTATGCGATGATTATTCTTAAACGCTCCTCGGTCGTAAAACATATGAGGTCACATATGAATAGACTAGCATATGTATTGGTTGATGACTATGTTTCACGAGTCATAGATATGGAGATATCAAACCGATAATATGGACACATGTTAAAGAACATGGTGTTGGATAAGACCCACATTGAGACACTGTTGAGATTGTTATGATTTCGTGTGTCATCGATTGGTCTCAAGCAATGATGATGTATAATCCTTAGACCTGAGATCAGTATGGTTTCCTACATGTGTAATAGCACTCTTAAGGGTTGCCAAATGCTACACCGTAACTGGTTAGTCATAAAGGTAGCTTTCGGTTATGCTATGAAACATGGGGAGGAATGTGACTGGTTGGATATAGGATTTGCCCCTCCTAACATAACAGGAGAGATGTCTCTGGGCCCCTCGTTGTGGTTGAATAAAGAAAGTGCATGGCTATGCCACTAGTGGTCGACGTGTCGACCATATGAAGTTATTCGACACTTGATCGAGAAAGTATTGAACAATCCATGGATGACATAATCTCACCTGGAGTTCAACCAGATGTCATGAGTCAAAGGGATAATACACAAACAGGTCGTACGACTGATATCTATTCTCCACTCCTGGAAGATCTCCTGGGTGGTCGTGGAAGACTTCCGGCTGGTCCTGAAAAACCTCCTAGGTGGTCGTGGAAGACCTCCTGGGTGGTTCTGGAAGACCTCCGGCTGGTCCTGGTAGACCTCCTGCGTGGTCGTGGAAGACCTCCTGGGTGGTCCTGGAAGACCTCCTAGGTGGTCGTGGAGAGAACATAATCACCAACTGGTAGTAAGGAGTTACAAGCTGTTCGTAAGTGATAAAGATCTGGTCGTAGATCATATTGCTTTAAGGTTCGTCCGATATATTCTATGTGTGTTCGGGAATCGTTATGTGCTGCTAGGTACCGCTAACGACTCGTGGTCGGAAAGGGTTTTCGAATGACAACCGATCACACATGAACCTATAAGGTCACACACTTAAAGGGCTGAGATTTGATTTGGATGGTGATCCAAATTCTGGTAGGCTACGAGTTCCTTATGTTGCTCAAGTTTGAGACCCGTCATGGATTCCTATATATAAAGAGGGGCGATGGCATGGGGAGATCGATCAATCTTTTGGAAGTATTCCCGAAGCCCCAATAGCCACGTCTTCCTCAACCATGCCACCGGCGCTAGCACTCCAGCGTGTGGTGTCCCGGCCCTCTATGTTTGGATACCTTGGAGGGTGTTGTTGCGAAGCATCAGCACTAGGACGATCTGTAACTCATGACGATCTCAGGAGCAGGAGGCCAAGACGTGCGGCGAGTATGACTACTACTGTATCAACTTGCTACATTGACTCTACTATCGCTACGAGTCGACGCGTCTAGTGGTAATCTCGTGATCTATTACTAGCGGAGGTTCCTTGGTTGCGCGGTAAATTTTTGTTTTGTGCTATCGTAGCTTACCTACGTTCCTTCACAAATAACATGGGCGAGGGTACATCTGTTGCAGATACTTCTCCTTCAACTCCAATCGTGTCACCACCACACTTGGAGAGTCCTCTTGTGTCAACACCAGCATCATATGAGGGACCAAAGCACTATAGGTCTCTTCAGGAGATATATGAAGAAACAGATGAGTTAGAAGAAGTCCACTCTATTTTATGTATGTTGGCCATGGAGGAGCCGGTCAATTATGAAGAGGCAATGAAGCAGAGCTGCTGGAAGAAGGCCATGATTGAAGAGATGAAATCTATTAAAGAGAACAAAACTCAATTACCTGCAGGCCAAAAATCAATTGGACTGAAGTGGGTTTTCAAAGTAAAGAAGGACTTTGAAGGTAACATTGTGAAACACAAGGCTTGACTTGTGGCTAAAGGGTATGCACAAAGACAAGGAATCGATTTTGAGGAGGTGTTCACTCCGGTAGCACATCTAGAAACTGTGAGATTGCTTCTTGCTATTGCTGCCCATGGTGATTGGGAAGTCCACCATATGGATGTCAAGTCCGCATTTTTGAATGGTGAGTTAAGCAAGGAGGTCTATGTGTCACAGCCTCCCGGGTTTGTTGATAAGAACAAACCACAGTTAGTGCTAAAGTTGAGCAAAGCACTTTATGGTTTGCGTCATGCACCCCGAGCCTAGAATTTCAAGTTGGATAGAAGCCTCAATCTGTTGGGTTTTGAGAGGTGTCTGCTCGAACATGCAGTATATAAAAAGGAGCAGAATGGCCGGGTGTTATTGGTAGGAGTATATGTTGATGATTTAATTATCACCGGGACAGACGTGGGTGATATACTGGAATTCAAGAACCAAACAAAGAAACAATTTAAGATGAGTGATCTTGGATTGTTGAGTTATTATCTGGGCATTGAGGTCAAACAATCATCTAAAGGAATATCAATATGTCAAGCCGGATATGCTGCAAAGATCATTGAAGGATAAGGTATGAAGGGCTGTAATCCTTGTTCGACACCCATAGAGAACCGACTAAAATTGAGCAAGAAAAATGAGGACCCTGCTGTGGATGCAACCATGTACCGAGTATAGTTGGAAGCCCGGGGTATTTGGTTAATACTAGGCCGATATTGATATGCAGATGAGGGATTGTTAGTAGGTTCATGGAGTCACCTCAAACTCAACATCTTGCACCATAAAGCATATCTTGAGGTATGTAAATGGAACTCAATTTTGGGTGTTTCTATGAAAAGGAGGAAGCCGAGAGCCAAAGTTAATTGGCTACCGTGATAGTGACTTGGCGAGTGACATTGACGATAGAAAAGTACTACCAAGGTTACATTCTTCCTTGGCTCAAGTTGATCACTTGGTTTTCACAAAATAGAAGATAGTGGCACTTTCGCCTTGCGAGGCGTATCACATTGCAAATGACAACCGCCGTATGCCAAGGTGTTTGGTTGGCGCTACTTGGCAGATTTATTGAAGAAAGAGCCTAAGAAAGTTGTGTTGAAGATTGACAACCACTCACCATATCCCCTCGTAAAAATCCAAAGACACCACGATCAAGCAAACATATTGATACAAGATACCATTTCATTCGAGAATGTGTGAAGATTGGAAAATTGAGGTAGACATATCACCGGAGGAGCAACAGTCGATGTGTTGACCAAGGCACTTGGGTGCATCAAATTTCTTGAAAAGAGGCGTAAGCTTGGGATGCAAGATGTGAAGGCAAAGCAACAAGATTAAGGAGGTGAAATGAAGAAGTTAATCCCCATGCACAAGCTTCTAATGTGATCACCTAAGTATGTTTTTCTATTTTGATTCACACTACAAATATGTTAGTTATGTGGGTGATTCTTGGGGCTATGTGCTAATAAGTTGATTAGTCCTTGTTAGTTTTAATTATGTGTGCGTGTGAGAACTGAAGAGTTAGAACTGAAGTGTCAGTCTTCTTGGCTTAAATGCTTCTGTATGTAGCTCTTCCGAAAAGGATATATATAGAGCATAAACCTAAAGGTGCAAAGTCGAATGAGCCGTAAAACTTTCTCTGAGTGTTTTTTCAGTTCTTTGAGAGCTTTTCTTGCCTCTGTTATAACATACAAGACGTTGGATCGACATGGTTCACTTGACGAGCTAGTGATGACGGTGGTTGAGATGCATGCGTGCGAGTGGTCTTGCTGCGTTCTCGGCGGTGGCGGCTATGGAGGGCATCCACCGATCGAGACCGGCGAGCCGGTGTCCTCTCGTGAGCAAAGAATTGGATCGCCCAGAGATCGGCAACAAGGGCTGCGTTGGCGGGCTCATGATTAACGCCTTCAAGTACATCGTTGACGCCGGCGGCCGACCACCGAAGTCGGTCTACCCCTACCAAGGCCTCCAGGACGTGTTGCTCAACAAATAGCGTTGTCGGGCGTGGCCGCCACCATCACGGCTACCGTGAGATGCCCCATAACGACGAGGCGTCGCCGCCCAGCCGCCACCAACCAGCCGGTGTCCATGGGCATCGACGGAGCGCTTGCTCCAAAGACTACCAGACGGTGTCTTCACGGGCGGCGACGGCTGCGCGCATCGAAGATGACCCACTTACGTCACGATTGTTGCCTGCACGGCAATAGCGGCGAACTGACCAAGTATTGGTGATCAAGAACTCGTGGGCACCACTGGGAGAGTAAGGGTACATGAGGTCATAGGAAGGACTCAAGGCCCAAGACCCATGACGCGCTGCGGTGTTGCCATGCAACCTTCCTACCTCATGCGTGAAACAAAGACGCGACGCACGCACTCCTAAACTAGCTAGGAAAAGAAATACTAGCAAGGAAATATTCACACACTTCATATGTATAGCAAGGAAATAAATAGACAGCCCGTGTACGTAGTTATGTACGTAACAACACAGTTATTACTAAACTTTAATCTTGGAAGAAAGGGGGCTCAGCGGAACTGTCACGTCGCCCTGAAAAATTACAGCCTTAGGATTTGGAACGGCCGGCCTCGATGGCGTCATGATGAACCACCTCCTGCGCTTGCTCCAGACACCCGCTCGCGACCAGCCGTAGGATTATCCGTCGTTTGAGTGTTGCCGTCGATTGCAGGCGATTGCATCTCGCTGCTCAGCGTGTCTCTCGCCTCGGACGCAGGCCACGTTTCCGCCATTTAATTCGCGTTGCGTTAGCCCTTTTCATCCGCCCGTCTTGCGCGTAGCATTGACGCCTCGCCACCCACGCTTTATTGAGAAACCATCACAAGCGAAGTCCAAATTCAACGATTACCTCATAGACAAGTATAGAATCGTAAGAACAATGCAAGAACACAAGAATGTAATAATAGATTGAACACGAGATGTAGGGGCTTTTGCTTTTCTTTATTCCTTATCAATCGATCAATCGCTACAATGAATAGCACCCCTATTTATAGGCTACAGACCGCTAGGGTTTAGGATGGGAGCCCATACATGGGCCTTCTCAGGCCAGCCCATAGTTTCCCAACACTCCCCTTGGGCACCCATCCTCACATGTTCATGCCTCGTCAAAACTCCATAAAACCCAAAGGGAAAAATTTGGAGAAAGAGCACATGATACAAGTTCTACAAGCGTGCACTAATTGCCTTATTAAAAACCTTAGCCGAGAAACTTCAGAAAACTCGTCAAGGGAAAAAGAGTACAATCCACCCAATTTCATTTAATCTCCGTGATTTACTCTTTGGGTACTCGATCTTCGTGATCAAGTTTCAATAATGAGTTCAGAAGATTCTCCCCGACTTCTTACGACTTCTCTAAGTCTTGTCATTACAATTTCAATGTATGCACCTTTCAAAGCTAGATGTCGAAGTAACTTAGTGAATAAATCGCAAGATTTTCACATGACTTAGTATACAAGATTTTAATTTCGCTCATCTTTTGCAATTCATGAGCATAGAAGAACTTGGGGTTGATATGCTTTGTGAGATGACTCTTCACATAACCCATCTCGCACTTGTGCAACACAAGTCGCATTATCTTCATAGATAATAGTGGGGTTTGCGCGTATTCAATCCACACGACTCTCGGATGTAGTGAATCATCCGCCAAGCCAAACACATTCTCGTGAGGCCTCGTACAATGCTATGATTTCCAAGTGGTTCGCCGGAGTCGATACAAGACTCGCTTAGATGATTTCTATGGAATTGCGCCCACCACATAGGAAACATGGTCTGCTCATGACTTGGTCAGATATGGGTTCTACAGTACCCTAGATCTCAGATAGCCATTCATATTCGTGTCTTGGTTCTTTCTCAGAGAATGCATCAAGTTCTTTGCTTCCTTTGAGGTATCGGAAGATGTTCTTCATTCCCTACCAATGCCTTTGGTAGGTTCTGCACTATACCTTGCTAATATGTTAACGGCAAACGCAACGGCCGATCTAGTACAATTTGTTAAATACATGAGTGCTTCTATCGCACTTAAGTATAGGAATTTCGGTCCCAGGACTTCCTCCCCCTCTTCTTTAGGTCTGTGCGGGTCTTTGTCTTGCTGCAAAGATCTGCCGACCATTGGCAATTTCAAAGGGTATGCCTTTCAAAATCAAACCTTTCTAACACCTTCTAAGTGTAGGTTGACTGATGCTCTAAAATCCTTCAGGGGCATGCTTAAGTCAGAAGCCTAGGCAAGATTTGGTTTTACCCAAATCTTTCATTTCGAACTCTGACTTCAAGTAAGAGCTTGCTTTCTTAATACCTTTCAGGGTTCCAATGATATTCAGATCATCTTCATACACTGAGATTATACAAAATCCATCATGGGACCATCGTATAAATACACAAGGATTTATTCTTATTGTTCGTGTAGCCTTTCTTGCATAGAAAGTCGCTTCAAGCGATTATACCACATCCTGCCTAATTGCTTAAGTCTGTACAGTGACTTTCTAAGTTTCACACTATACAAATTTCTATTTGCTCGCCTTGGTTCAGATGTGATACATTCAGTATCTTCATATAAATGTCCTAATCCAATATTTCATAAAGACATACAGTTACCACATCCATCAATTTCACTTTTAACTTCAAGTTTACTGCCATTGAGATTAAATGTCTAAAGGGTGGTTTCACCCATGACCGAGGAATAGGTTTCTTCATAAACAACTCCTAGAGGTTGAGTGAGACCTTGTGCAACAAGCCTTGCTTTACTTCATTATTTTTATTTCTCTTTCGAACAAATACCCACTTATGCCCTACGGGGTGCACATGGGGAGGCGAATGGCTTACAGGCCCAAACACCTTTCTTTTATTCAGAGATAATAATTCTGCTTCTATTGCCTTCTTTCAATCTTCCCAATCTGATCTTTTCATTCAGCGAGCGATACAGGCTCTTGATCAAGATCGATGATTGTGGCAATTTTCTTTGCAAAATCAATGTTGACATTGGCTGTTGTCTTATTCATAGATTCTCCTGAGGTCATAAAGTTTATAGCTATTTCTTCAAGGGGCGATTCTTCTAATGCTTCTACTTGCTCACTGCTGCTTTCAATTATGGGGGCAAGTCCCTTTAGTTTTTCAGCTCCGATGTGTGCGCACACATCCATGCCGATGTCTCCTTCATGGGGATGTTCAATTCTAGTATGCCTTTTCAAGGTTCCATATCGGTGCCAGTCTCAACTGCTCCCTTCCGGTTCTCGGGGAACTTCGGTGATCGGCTGTGTCAAGTCCTTATCCTTTTTCGCCAGCGCCCCTTACATTTGGGATTCGAGGGGCCGGAGTTCTCGCCCATTCGTGAGGCCTTAGGATCGGATTAGGGATACCTTCATCGGTATTTCAACCTCTCCTGCATTATGCAGCATATGCGATTTGGTCACGCTTTTAAATCACTAAAGTGGCTAGGCGCTTGATTCGCTAATGCTTGCAAATCAATTATCTTCTAGACTTCAATTGTCTTCTACACTTCAATTATCTTCTCGACTTTCTATTTGCTTTTATCGGTGCGCGGTCATGTGCATGGATTTCAATTATCTTCTGGACTTCTCTATTTCCCGACATTTTTCATCAAGAGGTTGATTTCTCCCCAATGACGGAAAATAGCCTCATCTAATACTATCACGAACCGGCAAGATGCAAATCTCTCATCATAGGTTCCAAATACCGATTATGGATGCCTTCACATAACCAACAGATATCCCGCACTTTCTGGAGAAGGCCCATTGCAATTTGTGGTAATGGTATAGGTATATAAACCTTGCAACCAAAACTTCAAAGATGAGAAGTTTTCAGGTCGACCCTTGCGCTTAGTTGCGAGGTGAATGGATGTTATATGCATGTGGTCTAAAATTGATGAGAGTTGTCTGAAAGCAGATCATGCGTGTCCCCAACATGCGCTTGGTAAATTACAATTCTTCAAAGGTGGTCGTGCAATAAATGTACTTTGTAATTAATGCCTTTGCTAGTCCATTCTAGGTGTGGACATGCTGCATGTAATGCTCAACTTTTAATTCCCATTGCCATACAATAATCATCAAATACCTTTGAAGTAAATTCTCCTGTTGTCCATTCCGTGGACTTCACATGATGATCGTGAAAATTATTTCTAATTTTAATTATCTCATGAGATTTAGCTTTGCAAAAGCCCGGTTTCTCGAGACAATAAACATACATGCGACCATTTCGAGGAAGCATTGATGAGCACTATAAAATACCTAAATGGCCCTTACAGTGTATATAGGACCGCAAAAAGTCTCCCTAGATACGGTCCAGAATGTAGGGACTTCATCCTTCGCTTTCAGAGCAGAAGGTTTAGTAATTAAATTCCTGGTAGCACCTGTAGGGCACGCAAAATCTTCCTGATTCGGGAAATTCTTTACATTGACATTATGTCCCTCAGAATTGTTAATTATATTTCATCATTCTAAGACCTAGGCGCATAATCTATCATGCCGTAGATAGAAAAGGTTCAGAGCTTCTAAATACGGTTTTCGTAAAAGATAGGTCGCAGATGCCTTAATATTAGTGTAGTATAGCCCAGCCAAATGAAGGAAGTCGTTCTAATACCATTTTTCTACTTTCTTCACGCTTTATAATGAGCAGTATTTCTTACCATACTCTTCTTCGCCTCTCTACGGAAACCGCTTATGCTGAATATCCTTGAGAGTATCACGTCACATTGTCGTGAAGACTACTAAAGATTCTTGCCGATCGACCGAAAGATTTTCGCCTCTCTCAAGATGGTATTTCTTGTGCTACTACCGGCTAAGCACACTTCCTCCAATAGGGCGCCACACGCGTTTTAATATAATGTATTTTATTAATATGTAGGAGAAAGCAAGCAACACATAAATAAAATACTTCAAATATCGTAACATAACTTGTTATTATAAATACGGAATAAGTCTTGCAGACTCGTCATAAGAATTTAATGCTTTGCTCTACTAGAGCTTACAACCATTATTCAAAAATAATTCAATGTTCTCGCTTCAATTACAAACCAAGTTACTATAAAAGATCCAAGTGCAATGCGCACTAGATCGAATCAATAAGTATTCGTAAACTTCGCTTTAATCGCTTCCATGGAGATCTTCTCCTATTGGGCAACTACTACCACGTCACCGCGATGTCCAGAGGAGGGATAATGGGGTCATATTAGGTCGCCCACATCCATGAGTGCAACTAATGGGTGTGGATCTTCCGCTACCGCAATGGCGTAGGTGTGCCTCATGTCGCCCTATGCCCTTCTTGTTAGACCGAAAGCATCAATAACGCGACTCACGACCTCATTTTTCTTACTCCTCTCCTTCGTGAGAGGTTTTATCACCTTGTAGTCGCTAGCATTGGCTTCATGGCCAACATTGCTACTAGGTGGCTATGAGATGTAGTTCTTCCTTAGAACATTATCTTAAGCTTCGCAACTTGCATGGTGTCAATTAATGCGATACTCCATGTAGCCGCTCTTGACGATAGTTGCATGCGGATTGCACCACATTTGGGTAAAAGGTAGAGAGAATCTTCTCAATCTTCTGCTTATCCGTGATTACATTATCACAGAGTTGAAGACTTATACAAATTCTGTACAAATTCTGGCCATGCTGGGTCAGATCTTCGAACTCCTGGTTCGTGATGCCACTCATATTCATATTCACACAAAGAGTTCATATGATTACTGCTAGTAATTTTCATAAAATGGTTGCAAAATTCTTATAATGCTCTTCTAACTCCTGCTCAGAATCCCGTAGTTTTCTATGCATTTTCATGATTTATCGCTATTTTCAGTGATTAAAAGCAATATAAACAATCACAGATAATCAAAACAAGAAATACAATAAATAAATTGCATAGAAATAATAATAACAAAGTTAAAAATGCTTCAAATGCAAAAAATGATTCAAAAATTGAATTCTGCATTCTTTTTCTCATTGAAAATAAATTTTCATAATTCTCATTATTTCAGGGGTTAATACGCGAAATTTTAGTGCTGAGAACAATTGTCGCGTAATTTTCAGAAATTCCGAGGCCCTTCATGTAAATCTTCCATACCCGCATATAATCCTCGTAATTTTCGTAATGCCAAGGGGTTTTTCGCAAAATTCTTGGAATTCCACGTGTTCTTTTTTGTTGGGCCTTCAAATCCTTGGCCCATTTGGCTACATCAAAAGGCGCAGGCAAGGTAGGGTTTCTTGCCTCTGCACCATGGCGGCGCGCAGGGAGCATGGCTTACGGCTGGCCGCACGGCGGCGGCCTGGCAACCAGCGAAGCCATGGGCGAGGCGCGGCTTGCTGGGAAGCGCCCAAGAAGACAGCAGTAGCGGCGCTTTCGAGGCGGCGCGGGCGAGGCTTTTCAAGGTCGGCGGGCAATGGCGGGCTGGGCGCCGTGGTCAAGCCCGACGTGGCTTGCGAGCGGGCGTGGCGGCGGTCATAATATGGCGGCGGACCGTGCCGGAGGCGGGGCAAGGCCAAGATGCGCGGCGCCGGCTTTTCAAGGCGCTGGCGCGCGGCGTTACGGAGCGCGGCGGCTCGCAAGGCGGCGGCAATGGCGGCTCGGGCGGAGTGCGGCGGCGGCGCTGGCGGCGCTGCAAGCAAAGCAAGGCCGACGGCGGACCTTCTTGGCGCAAGGCGGCTTTGAGCGAGGGCCCGACGGCAGATCCAATGGCGGCGAGGTTTGGCAGGCGGCGACCCGCAAGGTGGTCGCGTCTGCTCGGGGGCAGGCGGCAGCGTTCGGCGCTGGTGCTCACGCTGCTGCATGGATTCGCGGGGCTCCATTGGCGGCGGCGGCGGCTCGCATAACAAGGCGGCGACGGTGGCATCTCGCGGCTCCAAGCCGACCGTTTTTTTCAATTGTTCGATCTCGCGGCGAGGAGGGTCGGGCGGAGGCACGACGGGCGCGAACACGGCAGCGGCTAAGCACGCTCGCGGGCGCTATATGCGGCGGCACCTGTATGGCTCTGTTGTTGTCTCAGAAGCGACACGTGGTGGCGGACTAGCCGACCGTAACGATCGCGAGGTGGTGACGGGCCGCTTGCAAGCGATGCCTTGCACATGCACATGGTGTCTTTTGTGCCATTGCTTTCAATTTCTTCGCTTATGTGATGCAATGCAATACAATATAGTGCAATCAACATCAATTCTTTCATGCAACCACCGATCGGCTTTGCCGTGACTTCAAGTCGGCTCACGGTAGGTTAGAATGGATTTGCAACTTCCAATCTACGGTACAATCGACATCCAATCTTTCGTGCAATCTATCCATCGACATTGTGTCGGCGACTTCAAGTCGGCTCACGATAGATTAGAAAGGATTTGCACCGTAGAAAATCAATCTAGAAAGCGAATTTGCAGAATTGAAAGCGATCTAGAAAGAAAACGATTCAATCTACGAGTGTCGTTCATCGACAGTTACCTTTTCGATGCGAGGAGAGTCGATCGTGGCCGATAACGTGTTGAGAAACCATCACAAGGCGAGTCCAAATTCAACGACACCTCATAGACAAGTATAGAATCGTAAGAACAATGCAAGAACACAAGAATGTAATAATAGATTGAACACAGAGATGTAGGGGCTTTGCTTCTCTTTATTCCTTATCAATCGATCAATCGCCATAATGAATAGCACCCCTATTTATAGGCTACAGACCCTACTAGGGTTTAGGATGGGAGCCCATACATGGGTCTTCCGGCTGTGCCCATAGTTTCCCAACAGCCAACAGATTAAAGCGTCGCGTCTTGCGGCGGGTCTCCGCTTTCATTTCGCTTATGCGTGAACTCGGTCCAAATTTTTGCTTGTTCTATATCTTTCTTCTCGAGACAAGATTCCAAAACCCGGTCTTTTCCTCGCTTTTGCAGACCTTCAATTTCGATGAGTGTTACAAAGACAAGAGCGATAGACTTGATTATACTCGATTGCATGCACTATACCGCCGCCCCCGTCGCTTCTTCGCTCTCCAGCTCTCCCGGTGCCGTGGAGGTTTCATCGCTTGCCGCTTTTATTGCCGACCATACCGCTGCTTATGCCTTGCAAGAGTTGCCTCCGTCCCGCAGCTGTTCAAATTCGATTCTCCCGACCTTGTGCGCTTTCATCCCTTTTCGCCGTCTCTGTTCTTCTTTCCTTTTGTTTTCTATTCAGATCTCTCCGCCTCCCGCCGGTTCTTTTTTTCCCATTAACTACTTGACGTCTCCTTTCGCCTGATGCCTTACTAATTTTTCGGTTATTCTTGCTTCTTGCGCTCGCCAGATTCTTGCTTCTGCGATCCGCTCATTTGCTCGATCTAAACCCGTGCAAGCCTGATCTAAACCCGTGCAGCAGACAAGTACTTTACTACCGTATTTTTATTTCCATCGTACTGTTTTTTTTTCGGATCCCGTTTACAGTTTTGTTATAGGTGTTCGATCGTTTTAGCGCTACTTTCGGTATTGTCTGTCAGCCATGCTTTTACTTGCGTTTGTTGTTTTGATATAGGTATTTGATTGTTTCGGTGCTACTTTCGTTTTTGTCTCTCTGCCACGTTTTCTTGCTTATACACCATCTTTTTTACCTATTTTTTCCCGTTTGTAAGATCTTGCTGTTTTGTGTCTATTGTTTTCGCACGCTTTAAACCTTCTTGCTTATACACCATCTTTTTTAGCTGCTTTTTTCCGTTTGTAAGATCTTGCTGTTTAGATCAACATTCTACGTTGTTTGCCTTTCTCTGTTTAGAACAAGATTCTACGCTATCTCGCTTTTTAGTTACGACACTTCAGCAAACAGAGGCCGTTTTTATTAGTTATGTGACCGTTTTTGTAGTTACGCGTCCCTTACCTATCATGCCTATATCTACTTCACGCTTTCATCTATCTCCTTATGCATTTATTGCCTAAATACCTTGAATATTTAAGGTTTATTAATGTTTTTTCACTCACTTATGGCTCCCCGGTCGCTTCATCACTACGCGCCTTCAGGTATTACAAAGCTCCTTGCCGGGTGTTTCACCAGGCTTCAGTCGCTCTTTCATTCACAACAAAAAAATCCGTTTAGCCGCTTTAGGTATGCCTTATTCTTAACTTTTTACGATTTATTTACGTTTTCCTGTTATGCACCTATTGTTACTACAGTTCTCTGTTTTTTCGCTTTAATTAGTTGGTATTTAGTATTTGTAAAAAATAAAAATTAGAGCCCTTATAGTACCGTATATATCAATAGATATATAATGTTCTATATCGCTTCATTATAGTAACTTACCTCTTTACGTTAGCGTTAGTAGATCTATGCACATCACGTGGTTTGCCCTTTTTCCTAACCTATTTTAGAATCTACTTTCCTCTAATAATCTTACGGCTTACCCTTCTCCTTCTACCTTTCTTATCTAATGTTACTCCTTCATTCTTACATAGACCCACACTAATCTCTATATGTACCGATTTCTTTCTTTGATAGTCTCTCACCTATGCTTTGTTGTGTCCGCTAATCATGTGAATTATCTTTTAATTAATAATGTCTACTCACCTTCCCTTTCCTTTGTTCTTATACACACCTTGCCGTTGTTTAGTCCGGTAGTCCCGCTTAAGCTAATACATCTACCCTCATTTTTCAAATTTCTTACTACATTGCCGTAATGGAAACCACCTTATCCATACTACCATGCAAGCGAAAGCATATGCTCTATTATCGTTATGCTGTTGTACCTTAAATTAATCTTTTTCGTTACAAAAAACAAAATAATTGGTAAAGAAATAAATTTCTACTATAAACAGGAGATGGTTACTTCCCTATTATAACCCCTTCTACTGCAATGAGGAACCGTGCACATCGATGTCGCATAATAAACGTACGTCGCACCATCCATGTAGGTAATTGCTAACTCTTCTCTTCTACGTACCATTTATATAGAATTCTCACCTTCTCTTTTACATGTTTTTTATGCTTTTTCTAAACGTTTTAATTTACTCGAGACCTATTCCTGCTATACAGTACTACCTCACCCATTTCCCTTTGCTTCTTATGCTAATTCTATATTTTAACTTCTCGCCTACGTTCTCGGAGCCTACCAATGATCTACTTTTGTCGCTTGACTGGTCACGTTTACCAAACGACTACATATCTTCCCTAAAAGGTGTCCTCATTTGTTCTCTTACGCATGCTTTCTTTGCGTTTAAACATTCTTTTTTTATCATGCATTTATCCCTTTATCCTCTTATCTTTAGCATCTTACTTAGGAAGATCATACTACGGTTCACCAGACTATGAATGTTCAAACTGTCATGCTGTTTTTTGGTTCCAGGAAAGAGTACGTGCCCTTTTCATCTACTAGACAGAGACGCATGATCTATAATCTTTGTTGTAAAGGTGGTAGGATCCGAATCCCACCTTTTCAAAAACCTCCGAATCTTCTAGCTTCTTTAATGAGCTTCTCGGGTAATCATCATTTGAATGCATTCCGCCAGAAGATCGCATAATATAACCGCTTTTTGCATTCACTTCTATTGGAGCGTCTATCGATCGTTCATATAATACGGGTGGTGGCCCACCAATCTTTAGAATAAATGGTCAAGTGCATCATCGTATAGGCACTTTGCTACCTGAACCAGGCCAGCCTCCAAAATTTGCTGAACTTTATATTTATGACACCGATAATGAAGTCGTAAATAGAATCCGTGCCTTAGACACGAATGATAATACCAGCGAAGAACTTGATCCCGATATAGTAGCTTCTCTCATAGATATTATAACACCCTGCCTATTCAGAAGCCAAGATGCCACCTAAATAATCTAACATACAACCATAATGCGGAAGAATTTGAACACTATCTCATCTAATGACATAAAGAGATCAATATTCAATAGAACCATGGTATGAATATAGTCTGAATCCAAGCAATTATATCGAAGGAATGATCAAAGATCACAAGTAATACTTAATCAACCATAACATAGCACTAGGTATCATTCACCATCTAAATTTATTTATTACAGTTCATCAATAACGAATGAAAGATAGAAACTAAATCGTAAGGTTGAACTTGAATATGGTGAAGTGAATGAGTAGTGCGGTCTACTCCCTCCCAATTGAGCCAACATCAATGATCACCTAAAATAAACAAACAAAGCAAGAATGAGTCCGAAACTCAAAGAAGTACAATGAATAATTGACATACAATAATCATGATCATGACAACATCATTGAAGAATATGAATATAACACGTAATGAATATTTGAATGAATGGAATGAATGAAATGAAGGACTGCACACATGCATATACCGGTATAGCTAGTTACATACATCCGGTGCTCACCTAAGCTCAGATTTAACAAAATACGGGGATCCAAATCCCGTATGAAGAACATTTTATATGGGTGTCCAAATCGTTCACATTGGAATGGTGGGTCTTACGTGCCCATACTGGAATTGATGGGTCTTTATAATCCACTCCCGTGGATGAAACATGAATAATGGATGCATGGAATGAAATATGAATAATGAAAGACATCTAATTGTAATCATGGAATACTCGAATACGAAAGGAACATAACCATTGAATTTTATCATAGGTCATAGAAAAACACAGTGCGAACAACAAGAAATTAGCATTCATTAGCTTTAAGAATATTAAAGTACTTGTTCATGTTGGAATGATGGGACTTCACTACCCAGTTCAGTGGTGAACACTAAAGAAAGAACGAATGTATATGTTGAACGTAAACATATTATCGAAGAATCAGGGTATATCAACCATGAAGGAAAACAAGGAGTACCGAAATTACCCATTTCACATTCATCAATCAAGTGGAACAAACAACAAACAAGACATATCAATTGTACTTGCCTCAACCGTGATACGGAAGTCAACGATAGAAAGCTCTAGCCCCAGGGTTCACCACCACATGACAGCTGTAAAACAATATACTAAGTACACCAACCAAAAGTGTACAGCAATACAATAAAATAAAAAGAGAACAAACATCCCTAATCGCAATCCCAACTTTTAATGAAAATACTCTCAAATTCCCAAATCTGTCCAAATGAACAGCTGTTAAGGAAAAATTCATAAATTTTGATTCAAAACTCCAAAAGCCATGAATCCAATTTTCCTAGAACCTACACAAGCCTAGCTACAACTTCTCAGGTGACCGAAAGATCAAACTAGTTCATCTAAGCCTTTGTTTGTAATCCCGAAGACCGATTTGCCATCTTTGGTACTATTAACTTGTGAATTTCATAACTTTTGTTTGGTTCAACCAAACACATTGTTCTAATACTCTCTGGAAAATAAAGGAAACCAACTATCTCAATAAAATTATCTCAAATATTTCCATTATGCAACAAATATTGCAAATAGTCAAGTAAAACTCTTCTGTCCACAACAGAGAGACAGATTACAGCCTGAGCTTCTAAAATTCATAACTTTTGATCTAAACATCCAAAAATTATGAAATTTAACTTTCTGGAATTACAATGAAAATACCTACAACTCTCAAGGAGACCAACTGACCCAATTCGGCCGTCTCTCATATCAAATTACAGATCTATGTTCGCTGCACAAATCCTGAGACTGATTTAGCATCCTGTCTTGCGAAATTCATAACTAATTAACTGTTTATCCAAAAATTATGAATTAGCACTTTCTGGAAAGATAACGAAAATTCCCATCTATCTCCAGGAGACACTAATCCCTGAATATGCTCGGATCTAACCAAAAACCGCGCGTCAACAAAAAGACAGATTCAACCGATCTACTATAAAAATCTCAGAACAGCTAATGAATACGAATCGCATACGAATTATCTATCAAAACTAATTGGGATCACGAATTTACCCACAAGAATGACGCGAGATGCCGCTGAAACCTTCGCGAAGCCCTCGCGAAGATCACCCCCACCTTCTTCTTCTTCCTCTCCTCTCTTCTTCCCTCTCCTTCCTCTTCCTTATGGCCGACAACAATGGAGAAGCACCGGAGGGGAGGGGCGTGCTACAGTAGTGCAGTGCTACAGTGACGACGGCGTTACATTGCCTGTGCTACAGTACTTAGGTGTTAGGGTTTAGTTCCCTCCACATGGGCCCAAAGAGCTATGGGACAAAGGCCCGAGTTCTAAAACTTCTCTAAAATTCTGAATTTTTCCTTTCTAATTATATTTAATCCTAATACTAGTCACTTATATGTTTTACATTTGAACAGGATATTACTTATATGCTCGATGAACACAATCCTTTGGTCAAACAATTTAGAATAGCAAGAGATCGCTTAAACGGTTATGAAAATGAACGAATGTATATTCGAATTATTGCTCCTGTTGAAGGCGATGCGCCTCAATATGATCTACTATCAGTTGAACAGCTAGCTGCATTGATAGTGACCGATTTTTCATTAGCTGCCCCATCACGTGATATTATCATCCATGATAGATCTTCAGGCCTCCAACGCATCTCATCATTGCACCCTGCTTTTATGTCGTTGCGGTATCCTCTTTTATTTCTGTATGATGAACGTGGCTTCCAACTAGGCATCCCACATAGTGCCGTTTCCCATCATCGTTCTAGCAAGCGTGATAAGATGACTATGCAAGAATACTACTGTTTCTTCTGCCACTACCGAAAACATGAGCATAATGCATACCTATCCTATGGCTTACTATCCGCACAGATAAAGATCGATGCTCGTGCATCTATTGATGAGTGTCGTTTACAGTTTATTAGGCACTCTCAAGACCGCTTTAGATCGTAACATTTCGTAAGCGGTTGCCTCAGTCAGATAGACGCAAACACTTTAGGGAAGAAAACCATATTGCCTTCTAGCTTTACTGGTGGCCGTCGATATATGCAAGAAAACTACTAAGATGCTATAGCTATTTGCCGTGTTCATGGTCCACCTAATTTATTTACAACTTTTACATGCAATCCTAAATGGCCTGAGATTAATGAAGCTCTTTTACTAGAACCCGTAAAAAACTATCGATGACACGATATCGCATGTTAGAGTTTATAATATGAAACTTAATGAATACCTCTCGACATAACGAGTAAGGTCATGCATTTGGTCCTCATTAAAGGTGTTTGTCTCCCATGATAAACTTACACATTCCTTTTTCATTTATCCTCTATCTTTACTCTTAAAACATTAATAGCCATATAATCGTTGTCCCTTGACATTTCGATGATATTTCTTATACTGATCCTCCATAATGTGGAGTTCCGTAAGAGAGGTTTACCACATGCACATATCCTTGTGTGGCTAACAAAGGGTCCATAGAGATTAGCCCAGATCTTATTGATTCATTTATAAGTGCTAAAATTCCGATTCGCCTTTAGACCCTTTAGGCTATACTTTAGTAACTGAATTTATGACACATGGTCCATGTGGAGTCCTTAACGAAAGATGCCCTTGCATGAAAAAAGGAGTTTGCTCAAAGAACTATCCTAAAAATCATCAACATGAAACCAGTATTGACTCTAATGGCTTTCCAATCTATAAGCGATCGGATAATAACCGCTATGTTATCAAAAATGGATGCAAACTTGATAACAGATGGATAGTACCTTACAATATGGCTATACTTAAAAAGTTCCAGGCTCATATAAATGTTGAATGGTGCAACAAAACAAAGATCTTAACGTACTTATTAAAGTACGTCACTAAAGGTCCTGATCAATCCAAAATTCTCTTCCAAAAAATCCATCCAATCAATAACACTGATACATCTACTACTAATCCTCCCGTAGACGAAATCAAAGAGTATCTAGATTGTCGATACATATGCGAACAAGATGCCTTATGGAGAATATATGGATATGACATTCATACCAAAGTTCCTGCTATAGAACGCCTACCAGTCCATATGCCAAACATGAATCTGATTCAGTTTCGTTCCAATTCAAATTTAGCAAATGTTGTATCCAACGACTTCTATAAACAAACAATGTTCACCAAATGGTTCATAACAAACCAGAATAGTTCACTATCTCGATCTTTAACTTACTGTGAGTTTCCAACTAAATGGTCTTGGGATACCAGTTCTAGATCATGGTCACCGCGGAAAAGAGGCTGTAAAATTGGTAGAATTTACTACATTCACCCTTCAAGTGGAGAACTCTATTATCTAAGAATGCTTCTCATGATTGTTAAAGGGGCTACATGCTATGCCGATATTAGGACACATGATTCAAAAAAAATTATCTACCTTCAAAGAAGCATGTGCTGCACGAGGATTAATAGGCGATAACAGCGAGTGGTATCGTGCTTTTGACGAAGCATTATGTTCAGCCATTGGCCCACAACTTAGACGTCTATTCGTCACTATATTTATCTTTTGTCATGTTGGAAATGAAAGAGAATTCTTTAACACATACTGGAAAGATCTAGCTGATGACTTCCAGTACCGCACTAGACTTGCATTGCATAATCCAAATTATATTATTCCTGATTCAATACTTCAAAACATGCTTCTTGAAGAACTTTCTAACACTTTTGCTAAGAATGGATCAAACATAGCTAGCTTTGATCTACCTCATGCAACATATAATGCAGAAAGAATAGATGAAAATAGACTCATTCAAGAAGAACTATCTTACGATACAGATTATCTTACACAAGAAGTATCGCAATTATTTATTCAGCTTAATAGCGATCAAAAGTTAGCATATACATCCATTATTAGTTCTGTTCTTGGCGGTTCACCATCTTTTTCTTTTGTGTCCGGTTATGGTGGACTGGAAAACTTTTCTTTGGAACGCTGACATTAACACTCTCTGAGCTCAAAAAAATTGTTTTAATAGTTGCATCTTCGTGTTGCATCCTTCTTTACCAGAGGCCGAATCGCCCATTCAAGATTCAAAATACCTCTACATCTTTATGAAAATACCCTCTGTGATATCAAATGAGGCACACTATTAGCCTAACTAATTACATGAGACTTCTTTAATTATTTGGGATGAAACCTTAATGATGAATAGGAAATGCTTAGAGGCTTTAGATGCCACTTTCAGGGACATCTTATCTCTTCATGACCCTTCTCTTGCATCTGTCCCCTTTGGTGGTAAAAGTATTGTGCTAGGAGGTGACCTTAGACAAATTTTACCAGTTATTGAAGGAGGGACTCAAGCACAAGGTATAGATGCTACAATCATGCACTCACCTCTATGGCATTATGTAAAGATCTTACATCTAACAATTAACATGCGACTTACTGCTGACTCCTCAGAAATAATCCCAACAAACAGTAGAGCAGTGTTTAGTCAATGGTTACTAGATCTTGGAGATGGTACACTACCAACAACTACTCACAACAATGAACATGATAGCACTTGGATTGAAATTCCTGAAGACCTTCTTATCCGAACCAATGGTGACAAAATAGCTGAGATTGTATACGCTGTGTACCCAGATTTTATATCAAAATATAAAGATCCTGCGTATCTAATTGAACGAGCTATTTTAGCACCTACAAATGAAATTACATATGAAATAAATTCTCATGTCCTTTCTATGAATCCAGGTGCTATGATCGAATATTTAAGCTATGATTCAATAGAAACATCCAATGATACAGTAAATGAAGCAAATATGTTCTATCCAATCGAGTTCCTCAATACAATCTGTATTAACAATTTCCCTCAACATAGATTATCACTCAAAATTGGCTCTCCTATTACTCTTCTTAGAAATATCAGTCAGACCAATGGCTTATGTAATGGTACACGTTTGATTATACGGCGTCTTTCACAGCATGTTATTGAAGCTGTTATTATGACCGGCTCACATGCTAAAGACATCGTATATATTCCTAGGATTGTCCTAACAAATCAAGATCCAAAATGGCCTTTTATACTTAAGAGACGCTAGTTTCCAGTTCGTCTATCCTATGTAATGACCATAAATAAAAGCCAAGGTCAAACTCTAGCCTTTGTTGGTATATATCTTAGAAAGCCTGTTTTTACCCATGGTCAAGCTGTATGTGGGTGTTTCCCGCGCCACTTCTAGAGAATCCCTAAAAATCTTGATTGAAGATGCTGATGGACAACGCAACTCACAAACTAAAAACATCGTGTTCACAGAAATTTTCCAGTCGCTACTATAGGTATTGGTCATCTAGCCTCTTTTTACTACTTCATTTACCCTTTCAACAGTGCGTTGCATTGCATCATTATAACATGCTACAGTCTTTAGATACCATCAATTTTACCTATTAATACACATTGTGTATTGCTACAGTTCCTGAAAAAAGACTAAACTCACCTTAGGTTTCATGTGCAACATTACTACTTAAAATCGTGCCTATACATAATTTATGTTAAGACATTTTCTGTCTTACAACAGCTCTCAGAATACCTATTACTCAGACAACATTTTTTTAACTTACTCCTTCATAAATCTTTTAGCAACTACAGATGGCGCATGCTCTGTTGTCGCAAGTAAATCCAAACAGCCGTCAATGGACTATCTATTTTAGAATCTCACGCCTCTGGCACTATCGGCGAGGCAATGACACAGGCCCGATTGATCATACTGACTTGGTCCTAATTGATGAGCAGGTTCTGCTATAATTTTTAGCTCCTTAAAACCCTTTCTTACATGTCTATGATTTTAGCCCCCTCACTCAATAAAATCAGTTATAAGAACTAATTTCAGTATTGAATTTTGATGCAGGGAAATCATATTTATGCTGAAATTCCCCTGGACCATGTGAGCAGATTCGAAGCTCGCCTACAAGAAGGCAAAGTCTATGTGCTTGGAAAATTCATTGTAGCCCAGCCCAAAAAGGCGTTCAAACTAGTTCGGGCACCCTTTATGATCTGGTTTACTAGACACACGTCCATTGAAGAAAAAACTGATGTGCCAAGTGATTTCCCAAAATGGACGTATAATCCAATTCCAATCACGCAGATTCCACCCCCTAGCAGTTCACCTTAATACTTTGTCGGTAAGTGTTTCAAATATTTTACAATTTCCTTATCAGTTTTACATTCTTATTATACAAACCGTGTTTCTGCCTTTTTAAACTACGATATCAGTTTTACATTCTTATTATACAAACCGTGTTTCTGCCTTTTTAAACTACGAACTGATATTCATACTTGCCATGTGATGCCCATTTTATACTATATTTTACAATGACACTCCATATCATTACATTCTAATAGAATCCCTTGCTCTATAATAGATATTTTAGGTGTTATTTCCGCGATTACTGATGTAGAACAGATCCAGACTTCATCACGACCAACACCTTCACTAAAAAGAACAGTCTACATACACGATGCCACGTAAATATGGTCTCCTTCTCAACTAAGACACAACATCTACTACAGTTGTTACCCATTACAGTAAATACTTACTGCTTATTTTGATTACACACAGAGTGACCATGAAATCAGACTAGATATGTGGGGTGAATGCGCCACAAGATTCGAGCCTGACAACATACAGGCTATCGGTCAGAAGGAGCCTATTATCGCAATTTTTGTTGGGACTTTATCTAAAACATTTGAAGGTAATGAGCTAATGAAAAAAAACTATATTTACAACGCTACTATCATTCTGCTCCTTAACAAAGTTTTATCACAGAACTTTCTAATTCCTTTACACATACATAGGTCAAACAACCTTAAGTGGAAGCACAGCTTGAAGATGGTACATAAATGAGGACATACCAGAAATTAATAGCCTCCGTAGCAGGTATTATCTTTTTACTCTTTCCAACCATTTTAATTATCCCCATCCTACATATGCTCTGCTACATATGAATAGTCGCTTCCATCTATCATCTTTTCCTGTTACAGTGTTTAGGCAAAATTCGTTCCACTGAAACCTATAGTATCCTCAAAACAAGATATTTCAGGATCATCAAAACAAATAGCTATAGAGGATAAAAATGTTCAAGAACTCCTAGAACTTGATCTTTTTGATTGCGAGGTACATTATTTACACTCCTATATAGTTATGCTGCTCCTTTATACATGCACAACACACATGCTTACCTCTAAACAAATATATTCTATTACAGGGCATGCAATTTGCATGTACTGTCACCGTCACATGACTATCACCAGGCCAACGTTGGTGGTTCCCTTCATGCCTCCTCTGCCACAAAACATCGATACCAATAGGCTCAGTTTACAGATGCTCTGATCCTAACTGTTCATCAACTAACGCAGAATCTAAGTAAGTTTAGCTATTTCTAAATATATGAATTTCTTTATTCTTATGCAATATTTAATACATCACATTTCTTACCTAAGATGCAACTATTCTATAATAGATATCGCATCTCTTTATTGGCTTCGATGGCACTAGCGATGCGTAATTTGTCCTCTTTGGAAGAATTGGTCAACAAATCATACAAAAACCCATTCTTGCCTTATTACGCACAGACCGCCCTATACATGAACCTATCCATGAAATGGTTGCTGCTGCTCGTGCAGCACAGGGAATACCAAGCGCGATCGCCGTGATTGTAACACAGAAATACAGGTTCATCGTATCAATAACCGAAAAAAGCTTCCTACGCAAACAACCTTCATTCCAAGTCCATAGAATCACTACCTACTTTGGCAAACAGCTCCATTCACGTTTTTTTGACAGTACCTACACACCCTCTCATCCAACATGCTCCAAATATTTAACTTATCCTCAACAAACCATGACAACATATTCCGAAACACTACCATCATTCCAAGACTATACACACCAACACTTATCTACATCGGCAGAACAGCAACAGGTCAATACCTTAGAGGTAATACTATAATTATTCTATTATTAGATTTACATTATTCATGTGCGCACATCAGTGCACTATAACAAACTTTCTATCTAATAAATATCATATGTGATACACATAAACATACAATATCGTTTATACAACAGACCCTACCATGACTGCTAGATATACTGCAGACTAAACTGCTCTTTGAATTTCATAATCGCCTCCACTTTATAGGTAAGAAACATAGTGTCTAGATCAGTATTCTTTTTAGACATGCTAACTAATCTTAAAACCTTTATTGTTGAATTTTTATAAGCTTGGCGATGATCATCCACAAACAACACCGATTTCAAGATTTAAACAATCAGCATCAAAATCCATTTCTTTCGTGTATTATACTATATATATAATAATCCATTCCTATTTACCACTGAAATTCTCGCATTCTAACCAATATCCTTTTACATCCTGTACATACTTAATCATTCCACATTTACTGCAGTGAAAAACAAGATCCTTCAAAGACAACTGCTTGAAGAAACCTCTCTCTGATTCTGACACGGTACAACCATTCACATGGTAGCGGAAGTATGTATAAAAAAAAGAAAACAAACTTTACAAACCATATTATTTAAACAACACCATTCTTCATTTTTTCATTCTAATACATATTTCCCATAAAATTTTCATCCTACATAGATGGCTACCTCTAATGACTGCATACATTTTACTAAAGCACCAATAATGTAAAAAAAAAGTTTTACAACCTATCTATTCATTGAGCATAGCTACTATCAGCTATTGAACGTTCCACTACGAACTACCTTACATATTGTACAAGCATATAGATCTTCTAACAAAAAATATATACATACTATTACTTATGCAGAGCCCTAAGATACGTTCATTAGCATACAATCTTTCAGTTACCTAAGTATACTCAGTTAACAATCTGTCTTTAGCTTTTTATAAATACCAATTATATCTCTTCTATTTATCGCTTTCTGAGAACTAAAACAAAAGATGCCGGATCTATAGCATCACCAGATAAAGCTACAGATTTTCCAACTAAAAGGTATGCTGATAACGTTTCAGTAGCATATTTACAAAAATCTCAGATAACGTCTTGCAATATATATATTGTTCCATAAATTTAGCACTTGATTTCCTACATCATACTACTATGGCATTAGTCCCAATGACTAGATCCCACCTTACCAATCATCTCACAGAACGTTCCAAATTATACATATCATTTTCTAAGTTTCGCTCTTAATTTCCTACATCATAATACTTATACATGTTACCTATGTAGATCTGCGTCACCGCCTACACACATTGGAACCGAACCACCCACAAAGAAAACACGCCTACAAAAAAAAAAAGGCGAGTGATCTCCATGCTCGCCTTCTGACGACCTCGGTATACCTCTTACCATTCCAAAAAAAAAACAGACTTCTAACTAACTGCTACTTTATACAGGCTTTACATACAGCTTTTGAGGCCACCACAACAGTCGCTGCTTTCCAGGAAAAAATTGTGCTTAACAACTTGTGCTTTTGTTCGACCATTTTAGCAGTGTCAAAATTGTATATTACAATAAACATCTAGCCTGAGTTACTGCTCCTGCAGACTCTATTTTGTAAACACTTTCAACTCACCTAAGTCCATAGGTGACTTCGCTTTGTGTGTATATATGTTTTCACTGCTTGCTTGCTCTATTTTGTAAACAAACTACTTCCTTCCTCTGTTTGCCAAATGTTTATGACTTACTTAAATCCATCGTAGGCAACATTTTATATATACAAATCCTATCATCAATTCCTTACTCTTCATGTGGATACTGCAAACAATACCCATTTAGTTCGTTAAAAATAAACTACATCTGACTACACAACTACACTGCATGTTATATGATCTATGTAATATACCTTAGTTTAATCTAGCTCTTAAATGAGCTGCCAATCCATTACCGCCCGCGCCATATGGTGCGGGTGAACTTCTAGTGTACGTAACAGCTGAGAGGATCTAATCATCGTCAATTAATTAAATTGTTTATCTATAATATTCATTATAGATAATAATGTATTTGCACGACCTTCAAAGGTACCCCTCATCATCAATAATGAGGGAGATTATAATTACCTAGTGGGTGTAAGCTATTCTACGATTACTCTATATGATCATAAGTCATCCTACTGTCATCTCGTGGTTGTAAGATCTTCTACAACCATCTATTGATCGTAATTTCTACTACGATCATCTTATGGCCCTAAGCTTTACTACAACCAAGTCAATCACAACCACCCTATGGTTGATAAGGATCACAAACATATGGATCCAATCGACTAGGGACATCATACGCTATGTCTAATTACACACATCAGTAAATATCACTACTACAAAACAGGCTATAGAAGATGCCTCATCACAGATGGTTCATTTGGAACCGTCTGTGTTATGCTTATCATAGACGGTTCCAACGAAACCGTCTGTGACACGTACATATCACAGACGGTTTATAAATGGAACCGTCTATGATATTTCTGAGCGGTTCCTATTACGAACCGTGCTGCGATAGTCTAGCTAATCGCGCAGCGGTTCTATAATAGGGACCGTCAGAATTATCCTGAGCAGTTCTCATTACATACCGTCGTGATTAGCTAGACTATCACAGACGGTTCATAATAGGAACCGTCTGTGATAAGTCACAGACGGTTCTTAATAAGAATCGTCTGTGATGAGGGATTATCATAAATGGTTCTTATTAAGAACCGTCTGTGGTAATTCTGGCATTATAAACACCCAACCCCTGCCGCTGCTCCTCTCCCATGCACCACCTCCCTGCCCTAGCTCCTCCACTTATGAGGATATCGACCCTAAGGATGCAACTACTACTTTGACCCGCTGCACTACATCCTCTACTTCAACCACATCTTTTCCGATAGAACTTTCGGCTACTACAATGCCATATTACCCAATTAGACTGAGCTACGTCTACATATCATGGTGCTACATCTACATGCCATGGTACTATATCTACATGCCATGGTGCTACTCCACGTGCCAAGCAAGAGTTCAAGCTGGATACGTTTTGGAATCCAGTTCGGCCTTCGGAGACAACACCGACTTCAAACGTGCATAACTTTCACATACGGAGTCCGTTGGAGGTGCACGAGTACTTGATGGAAAGCTTATTTCGTCCTCTTTCCAACGGGTCTAGAGTGCATATCAGAATCGCCAAAAGAAGATGCCGTATCACCTGTTTGGGCCAATTTGGCCCTGTAATCGTACTCAACTTGGCCTATATGCCGGTCGGCCACCTAGGGGGTGTGCACTGTTCACATGAATAGTAGTACCACCCCGCCTATGCTAGTTATGTGCGGCTCCCCTTCCCCCTATTTAAGGAGGCCGCACCCCTCTAGTTTCCTTCGATTTTGTTTAATTAAAAGTTAGCCTTGTTGCAACTTCGTGTATTGGCTTATGTCGATTAGACCAACCATAATACCTCTTCAAAATCCCAACTTAATTCAAATATTTCAATTCCTATTTGCAATTTCAGATTGCCTTTTATCTCGTTCTTGCGTGCTTCTTTGGTGTATGCAGGAATCAACCTTCGTCGTCAGGTCATCCGAGTATTCGTGTACGGTTGATAACGACTTGTCGAGCAGTTCAGCGATTCCGTGGTTTCGAGCCTTGCGAGTTCATAGCTAGGATCGTGAGAGTTGAGTGACTACTACCGAATTTATCTTCTCATCGAAATATCAGGCCAGAATAGGACCTCTGTGGTTCATGAAGTGGTATTAGAGCTACAGTTCATCGGTGAAATTTTTTTTCCTACAGTCCATATAGCCACAAAAATAATAATAAAAAAAGGTTTAGTTCATCGTCCAAACCAATCTGTGCCTTTGAAATTTTTCTTTTCAGTTTTGCTTGTTGAATTTTTATTGCATCGTCGTGTTAGTTACTGAATTCTAGTTTAGTTGGAGTCTAGTTCGTCGTTGCCTAGTTTGCATCCTGTTCTTCGTGTTTCCGTTGTGTAGCTTCATCGTTGTCTTTTTCGCATCTTGTGTGTTCTTGCTTCCTGTCGTGGCCACCAAGTCCTTCCCTGCCGCACCACAAACCACCCCTGCCGTGTCCCCACAGATCACTACCGTGGCAACCCATCTGCTGCCAGTCCCCGCCACCATCATCATCTGCCGCAAGCTCATCTTGCTTGGTGTGCTCCTGCCGCGATGACTCCACCTTCGGCCGCGCCAACACATCTGCTGCCATCCCCAACCGAACACCTCTGCCGCTGCTATCTCTTACCGCCACGACAGCCTATTGCCCTGCCTCCACTGCAACTCCGGCCGTGGCACTAAATCCACGCAGCTTCTCCTGCCGCGATACCTAAGGAAAAGAAAGCCCTAGCTGGTTTCGGTTTTGACAAAAAAGGCAAACCCTAAGTCGGTTGTAGTGCTTACGCAAGAAAAAAAAAAGGAGAAAAAAAAGAGGAAGAGATTGATTTTGTTTGTGAACAGAGGAGAAAAAAGAGGATAAAAAAACAGAAGAAAAAGAGAGAAGAAAAAACAGAAACGAGTGTCCCTCTGTCCGAATTTTGAAAAGCATATCAACCTTTGCCAAATCCAGTAAAAATTGGTGTAGCCCTTCCTGATATAGCCACAAGCTACCACAAAAAATTGAGCACGTTTGGCCCATGGGATCAAAAGTTATAGCAGTTTCAATTGAGGCCGAAATGAATTCGAGTCCGTTTCCGACATCCCTTCAGTAAAATGGGCATAACTTTTGCATACGGAGTCGGAATTCGACGTTTTCGAACTTTTCGAAAAGCTAACGACAGCGCGCATCCAATAAAAATTACCTGCTTGTGCTAGTCGCCCTCTAGGACCCCCCAAAACCGGCCATCTTCGGCCCTAAATTCACGTCGCAAGATTTCGGTTTCTGTTTTTGGTGATTCTTTCGGTCTTCCCGTCGGAATTTGGGGTTCGCCTTAACTGCAAAATTGTAGATCGCATCGAAACCTTTCAAACAGTATATATAAGACATATAAAAATTTGCTTTTTCATCGTTTGAGACTAGTTGTTATTTCTGCTCAATCTAGAGGGCTGTTTGCATTGCACCGATACCGATATTACTGTCTTTTGAGCTCTACGTCGTGCGAACAATCTTGTGCCCTTCACAGTAGTTTGAGTAGGTGGCTAGCGTCTCTTCTAGCACTTGTTGTGAGGTTTTCCATTGCTTACATCAAGTCACATTTATCGTTGTGTGTGCGTACATACACATCTCTTAGTAGGGCTTCAATTAGCTAGCTTTGATTAAGCTAGGATCAGCAATTTTGACTGCTACTTTGATAAATTTTTCAACTTGTATTAACTAATCTGATTATTATTTGGGTTCCTTGTGCTCCAAGGAATTTTTGTGTATTTTCTTGGATTTTTCTGAATTTATTTGCTATTTATTTAACCTCATTTGGATTTTTAACCTTTTCTTAAATTCAGAAATCCATTCCTTTTTCTTATTTTCCTTGTGGGCCGAATCCTTGTTGGCCCACACTCCTTCTCTTTCCTTCGGCCCATCCAAATCTCCAGCCCGCTCTTTCCTCCAGCCAGCTTCACTTTGATCCAGTCCAGCCCACCAGTCTGCTCCCACTTTCGCTCGGCCCGACCATTTAAACCCTAGCAGTCGCACCTTCGCCTTGGCCCGATCCCAAGTCTGCAGCGGCTTAGCTCAAGATCGAACCCTAGTAGCCACACCGCCCCTGGCCCACCTACCAGTCGTGCTGCCGCCTCAACGTGTCCGCATCGCGTGCGCAATGTGGGATTGCCACCGCCATCCTTGGCGTCTGTGCCATGCCCTAGCACGCCTCCCTAGGTGCCATAAATAGCCGTCCTGTGCACGCGTCTACTCCGCCTCGTCGAGCCGCCCTCGGTGCCCTATTCGCCGCCGCCAAGGAGCCGCCAAGCATCGCCGCCGGGTCCATCTTCTCCGAGCTCGGCGCCGCACCTTTCCTTGCCGCTGCCATCCAGTGCCTCTCTGTCATCACTAGTGCCATCTTCAAGGTCCCCGCGCCGCCCTCATCCCCGATCCACGCTCGCCATCGTCGATCCGCCACCGAGACGCCATTCCGCTTGCGACCCGAACCACCGCCGCCATTGAAGCCGGCACCACGCCTCCTCCTCGCTTTGGCCGTCATCGGTGAGGCCCCGTCCTCTTCCTTCTCCATCCCGGCCTCGCTGGTTCCCTTTGCCCCAACCCATGTCGGAGCCGCGCGGTTGTCCACGTCCTCCAACCGAAGCGCCACCACCTCGGGTTCTTTCGCCGCCTTCGCACACTAGCCCGAGCCGCTCGTCCCACCCGATCTCGCCGGAGCCACCGCGTTTAGCGCCACCGCTGCCGCCTATCGAGTTCACCGGAGTCCCACTGGCTGCCGTTCATCGTTGACAGGGATCACCGACAAAGCCATGGCTGTTGCGCACTCCCTCTGTGTCCCTTCCATGTGGGCCTACATCACCCTCTCTCTTTCCTATGTCTCTGTGGCCATTAGATCCCTTCTCAAGTCCGAACCAGGACAGTGCCATGTGGTCTGTTGTTAATGCCATGTCACTTGGTGCCACATCAGCATGCCTTGTTACATGCCACGCTGTGCCACAACATCGGACACATCACCAGCCACATGCCCACCACATCGCCGCCACGCCGGCATCACTAATACCTAAGCCGCCTATGTGTCCATCTAGCCAAAACCCTAAATCGAAACGGTGTGGACATGGTTCACCAAGAACCTAGTCTATGACCTACGGGGTCCCTTTGTCAGTCAACCCCAGTCAAACCCTAGCCTTGGACCCAATCTACCGTGAACCCAAACCCTAACCCGTGGACTTGGTCTATGGACCGATGGCCCACTTGCCATTTACTTCAATCCTCTCTGGAATTAATTTAATTCTAGAAAACCCTTTTATCCTGTTGGTCCCACATGTCATCCAATGAGTTCATCTCTCTCTCACTTACCAGTGGACCCCACTTGTAAGTCTCTAATTCTGTTTATTTATTTAATTCGAAGGAATATTCTCTAGATATTCTTTTCTGTTTCAATTTCATTATTTCATGTGAATTCTAATCTTCTGAGAGCCATATCTTCTTCATCCGAACTCCGATTGAACTCATTGAAGTTTATAAATTAATCTAAATTCATTATCTACCTTCCAGTACCATTCAATTTCAATTTGGAGTTTATTTGATTTGTCTTTTTGAATTTAGTTTGTTTTTGCGCTTTCTTTCTCGTTAGACGTTGAAGTCCCGGAATCGTCCGAAGGAGCGAAAGGTCAAGGAGGTAGAAGATCAAAGATAAATAAGATCATCATTGCTATAGCAAGGCAAGTTATACCTTTGATCATATTGAACCCAGTTTTCAAAAGTTATTCTGATTTAAATTATTGCATTTACTTTAAGTATTTATTTAAATGCTTTTGAGTTTAGTTATTAATCCAATTTGTTATATCCACCTTGTTTATTTGTTATGTCATAATCTTTTGTCACCCTAGATTGGTTTATTTAGTTGGTATTATCGTAGCACCAACGTGGGTTGGTTAGATATGATTAGTTTGCTTAGCCATGTCATGAGTCATCATTTTATGTAAGTTGCAATTATAAACTTGACTAAGCGATTATGGAACTAAGTGATGAAACTGTGTGTACTATCTGCTATTACTCGTTGATGGCATGTGTTGCACTTAACCAACAGGGTGGGAAAGGATTTAGATGGAGGCAAGTGGTACTGTGTGCTACTTTTGGTGGATCTGTGTGCATGGGATTGATAAACTGTGTGCATTGGGATTTGTAGTATAAATTGGAAGTCTTGCCTTGGTCAATTAAGGACTTAACTTTTGCGCCATCAATCGAGCCTTCACTGCGACCACATGCCTGGTATGGGACGGGCCTAACTTAGTAAGTTATGGATTCTTGACATTGCTACTCAGGTAGTATGTTAGACTGTGTTGATTGGGTGGAGGTGTGCTACCAAGTAGTCGCATCGCGGGACGGTTCGCCGCTTCCCTGTCCAACGGTGTGTGTCGTATCATCCACTGTGTATAGTTTGGTATAACGGTTCGTAAGCACATTGGGAGTGTCAATGTTGAGATGAAGTTTCTGGAAGGTTTTATTGTGATCAGCTCTGATCCAGTTGATTGTATCTTGTGAGTAAAGTGTACAAACTCTGCAGAGTGTTAAATCAACCTATTCGAATAGCCGTGTTCGCGGTCATGGACATGCTCGGGGATTTCACACGAGGGGTAGATTTTCATAAAACAATTGGGAAGGGATAACTGTGTGATCTAAGTCATATGGCTGTGTGAATAACTTATTTAGGATATGTGTCTTTGTGAAAACAACTGATAAATTATTATTGTCTATTATTTTTACTTCTTGTTTCAATATATTATTCATATTCAATTGCAAATGTTGCATTTCTGCAAAAGAACCACAGAAGCTATTCCTTTGGAATAAGCCATCATCTATAAATTGCATTATGTGGTATGACTTGCGAGTACGGTTGTGTACTCATGCTTGCTATAATCAATCAACAGAAGTGGAGGAATCGTCAGTCAACAAGGTCTACTTCAAGGATCGTGGAGAACTAGGTCACGCTACCCTAGCCGATTGCCTATGGGCATATGGATGGGCTTCACTGAAGTTATTTTGTTACGTTCTGCTACAGCTTAATTGAGCTATTCGCCTTCTGATGCATTAATTGTAAGCTTTGACCTTAAGGTCTTTACTTTGATATCTATTGTTATTTGCCTATTTATTAGTCATCTTTGTATATGGAAATGATATTTCACTGATGTTGCCACTGTGTGCACTAGCGTGATCCTGAACTAGTGCAGTATACACAGAGGGTCCATAATTGTATTTTTGGGTCCCGACATAAGGTTAGTATTTGCTTCTAATTATATGCATTATAATCTAGAGAGACAGATGATGGCTAGGTTTATCATCCAATGAGGTTATTGGCAATTAATATTTACAATAGAATAATGTGCAACATGTACATATACATCCACTTGTCCTGTATTGTGTAAAATAATATGGTTTACATCATAGTAAGCCTCAGTTCTGACTATGTCAAATGAAGGAGGAAGGGAGGAGAAGGAAAGGAGGAAGAAAGAGAGATTGGTCAATAGGAAGAGATCTTGCAGGATATTTGGGATCTTCGTGGTGAGCTCCAAGGGTAACGATCTCTAATCCTTAAATTTATATTTGCACTGGGTTAATCGCTATTCAATTTGTAGTATGTTTAGTCAATAGGAAGAGTAGTTGCGTGCATTGATCTAATTTGTTATGTGCGTAGCATAGATGGATCGAAGCTTGATGTACGTTGAGAACCATGTGAGTGAAGAGTACATTGATGGCGTGTCTGTTTTTAAAAGAGCTGCCTAGCAGGATATGTTGAAGAAGGGGATAAAATTTATGTATTGTCCATGCATTGATTGCGATAATCCGAAAATGTTTACCAACCCGACGCAGATCGAAGGGCACTTGATTCGAATGAGTTTCAAAAAGGAGTATACATGTTGGACCAGTCACGGTGAAGAGCAGATTATACCAGAAGATAGTAACATCGTTGAGGGAGACAACGATATACCAGATGTGGACTGTGCGTTCAATGAGGGTAGGTCATACGATGATAATCTAGATAAGATGCTACGCGATGCAGAAGGGGACTATAGTGAGAGAGAGAGAGAGAGAGTTTGGTAGATTCGAGAGCTTAATGGAGGATTTTGGGAGCCAGTCCCCCTCAACATCGGAATAGCGTCGCGTCCACGCCTGCACTTTCTGAACTTGGCGATGTCCAATTATCTATCGACGTCATCCAGGTAATATACATCTCTGGAATGCTCGAAAGATAGACCTGTAGGACGCCTTATCTAATTATGGATCATTTTATAGGTGCTCACGCCCTGTAGGCTCCAAGTGAGGCTGGTTGGGTCCATTTCTGTTGAGGTTGGCCGGGGGGAGGGTGTATCCATGCCAAGAAGGGATAGTGGTGCACGGTGCCCAACTGGCGTAGGGTTACGCTAAGGTCCAGGTGTACATGGTACATGATAATTTGATGGCTCTTCAGTAGGAGAAGCGCCCGAACGAAGAGATAACACTAGGGGATGCCTTGCACACTTATGTCCAGTGGTCCAAGAGGGACATCGCCCTTGACCCTGCAATGCCGTGATCTCCACACGATGACCATGCCTCTCCAACAGTACCATCGATGACTCCACCTCAACCCCCACTTTAGAAGGCCTCCGTATCAGCTACCGTGGAGACGGCACCCAAGAAACAAGAAAAACGTGTCGAGTCGTCTTCCAGGAAGACAAATAGCACGCGAGGCACTAAGGCCAAACCGAAGAAGATTAAAGTGCCTCACAAGCCCAAAGACGCATAATATTACGCCATCTTTGGTTTGGCTTATGGGACTTTGCATGCCTCGTACATGCGGCCCGGCGACGAGGCGAGGGAAGACCACCATCGGATTTACCGCCGCACAGAGAACCATTTCCTCCATAAGGCGAGCTACTTCATCGTGGGCTTCGAAAACTTATTTGTTCTATTCAACCTCGGCGCCCTCGACGCCTCACTTCTACGATGCTGGATACTGTAAGTGTGTACAATCAAGTTCTATATTCACGTAATACCGATAAAAGTCATAACTCATTGCTTATGTATAAATACATGATACAAGAAGCCCGGTGATCACGACAATCGGTGGGCTTCTCGACCTACGCTTGATCTCTGAGCAAAGCATCATCCAAGACACATCCTACGTCGAGAAGTACATAACGAGGGGATTGCTTACTCACTACGACATGGACTACATACTAGTGCCCTACTAGGGGTAAGTGCTTCACTACTTGCTATACAAATTTTATTTGTTCTTTATACGCAACACGAACTTAAGTTTAATAACTATAGCGACATACTCATAGGTACCACTAGATCCCTTTAGTCACTGTACCAAAGTAGAACAAGATAATATACATTGATTCCCTAGTCAACAAAAACTATGAATTCACCATTGTGCAAAAATTACTCGACAGATATGCTTATTTCCTCCATACGTAACTATATTGTAGTCTTCCTTCTTTTGAAATGTCTGAAGATAACTTTTTAGAATCACGTAGGTCGTTTAACGCCTATGTTACCGGGGAAGGGACACACTGGGAACCGAGCGCCACACTGCGATACAGGACACGATTTTCAGTACCCGCTACAGCACAATAATCCTATATCACACTTCGTAACCTGGCCCCTCGAATTGACTATACATATATCCTATATTACACTTCTATTTTTGCAGTGCCATCAGCAACTACTACATGACCACATATGTGCATTCTACGTTTGTCGTCATATGCTGAAAATCATGAGTGCTAAGACGAAAGATCTAGAGGTTTGCCAGTCAAGTCGACTTGCCACTTTCCTCGTTGCTTCTGCTTAATTCGCCCTCGTGGCTATCATATCACCTCTATAGATCCTACCGTGATCACTCGATCAGTAAGTTCCCATGGATTGGATTGGGCAGCATATATAAATAGTGCCTATTTCTTACGCACTAGATCCCCTCAGTCTAGTTCTACCGATTCCTACAATTTCGTTTCACCATCTTGCCCCTGGAAGCTATCACAATTGAATTGAGTGGTTGACCCCAGATCCAGAAGCGATTAGGACAAGGTGAGTGACATAGTCCATAGTGCGTACTCTAATGCTACCAGCTAGCTAGTAAAGTAGTAATCTCTCTATGATCTTGTTCTGTCTCCAGTCTCTCTGTAGGTTAGCTAGGTGTGCACCACACTAAATCGATCTTGTTTAATTCCTGTGCAGGGGAACTCCTTGATCGAGTTGTTGGTGTGTCCTCATGGCGGAGATGGTGGGTTCAGCTGTTGCTCAGGACGGCGTGAGCAGAGTCGTCTCCTTCGTGCTCGGCAAGCTCGAGGCGAAGGCGTCCAAAGGGCACATCATCGAGAGGCTGGAGATGGCGCACAGCGAGTTGGAGCTCGCGCTCGAGAGATCCAGCAAGCTGCCTATCACGGACCGGTCGTTGCTTGGTCGCAGGAAGATACTCAAGCGTGCCTACGAGGAGTGCGGCAATGTGCTGGACAGATGCAAGCTGCCGGCCTTGGAAAACCAAGAGAACGAACAAGGCTCCTTCCCTAAACGGATTGCTCGTACGACTAGATCATCAATCTCCTCTCTGGTTAGTCGTAATAAAGGTGTCCTGGGTTACTCCGATGTTGGAAGATTTGAACGGTATTCAGCTTGGGCCGACAAGTTCATGCGAGACTTGGAGTCTGGCTATTCACTTCGGCAGTACATGTTTTCCAACCCTCTCATCAGGCGACTTCTGCAGGGAACAGCTCTAGAGTACAGGATGGTGCAAGGAAGCCAGGTGCAATATTTACGTATACAGCCCATGAATTTTGCAGAGCGTGGTGTAGAGGCATTTCTTGTATTTAGTAATATAGATCGAAAGACCCCAGAGAAAAGCTTTATTGTAGGTCTGATGCTACGGCTCTCAGAGAGCACGAACATACTCGGGGTTACTACAAATGCTTGCAGCCATTATTGTTGCCTCAGATCAAATCCGCTGTTGAAGCTGCAATGGGAGGGCTCGCTCAACTACCTACACAAGACATTTTCGATTCATATGCTTCCTCATGTGTTGACGAGTACCATGCCAAATCCACTCATCGCAGCCGCCCAAATCCAGAATGTTGCAAAGCAGATGGGCACGGGACTAGTACTCTACAGTACAGATTCCCAGAAGAAGTCATCGAGTTGCAATTTAGTTGCCCTGTTACATCGTATGGGTGCAACTTGCATAGCTCACCTGAAAAAGCGGATAAAGACATGCAGAAAGATTGGCTACCTCTACACCTGGCAGTTCTCTTGAGGCCTCATTGTAAGACATGGGTGCAGGAGGGTGACGTTGCAGTCACGATGATGGAAGGAACAGAGGCCAGCGAAGAGATCGAACATAGAAATGTCAGTCTCCACCAAGTTGAGGAGATGATGCTACCCAAGGCCATCGATTGCTTCGACCATCAACCCGAGGTGACGGAGTATACAGTGTCGTGGCAGACTCCACATGGTGATGCGTGGTTTCAGGTGGACAAAGTTGGGCACGGAGATGGAAAGTGAAGGTTTTGAACCAATGGCAGGTCCAAGGCCCGGAGGAGCAACGTTTCAGAAAGGACGTAGAGCTTACAGCTAGCTGCTCGACCACTTCCAAATAAGAAAAAAGAGTCAGGGAATTTACAAGTAGGCCATTCATGCATGAATGTTAGCTTACATTGGAGTAGTTCAGAGCACCCAGCTTATTTGTAGTATGTCTCTTTCGTAGTGTCATAAATTTTGTGTGTGTGTGTGTGAAATGTTGATGTTAATTTGTCTCTCGCTAGTTCGCGGTGAACTCCTGCTGCCCTGTTGTCAGAGGAGGGACACACAAGAAACGGAGCACTACACTGTGACATAGGACTAAATTTCCGGTATACGCTACAACACAATAACCCGATATCATACTTCGTAACCTGGCCTCTCGAACTGACTATACATATATCCTATATCACACTTCTATTTTTGCAGTGCTACCAGCAACTACTACAAGGTAACGTATGTGCATTTTACGTTTGTCGTCATATGCTGAAAATTATGAGTGCTAAGACAAAAGATCCAGAAGTTTGTCAGTCAATCCTACACAATTATGAATTTAAATATATATGCTTACTACTTTACTCTTGCTAACAGCAGGGCATGACAATCGAAGAAAGTGCCTACCATCTGGACTTACTCGTGGACGTTCGAGGATAGCTCGCCAACTTCATCATGGGGGAGATCATTCACCGCAGAATGGAGAGTTTCACCTCGACGACACCGATTTATTGTAATTCACTTTGAGTTATAATTCAAATTACTTTGTAATTGATATTGAGTTTTGAAATCACTTTGAGTTGTTCTATATCAAATCAATTGTGATATATCTGCTTTCTGCTTGCTTGTTTTCAAAGGGCATGGCTAGCATTACCTGAGACTAGCCAAAAAACCAAAAAACCATCTGTGAATGCATACTATCATAGACTATTACCACAAAAAACCGTCTGTGAATGTATACTATCACAGACGGCTACTACCAATAAACTGTCTGTGATATGTATCCAATCACAGACGGCTACCACCAACAAACCGTCTATGATATATTGGAAATCACAGACGGCTGTTTTTACTAACCATCTGCGATATATATACAATCACAGATGGCTACTACTAACAACCGTCTGTGATATATATACAATCACAAACGGCTACTACTAACACCACCCGTCTATAATACGTATCCAATCATAGACGGCTACTACCAACAACTGTCTGTGATATATTGGATATCACAGACGGCTACTACCAAAAACCGTATGTGATATTCATGATATCACAGACGGTTATTTTGACTAACCGTCTGTGTTATGTATGTAATCACAGACGGTTGGTACATATAACCATCTGTGATAGTTGGTCTTCACAGACGGTTTATACCAGAAAACCGTCTTGTTGTTGTTTATCACAGATGGCTCAAAAACCGTCTGTAATAACCGCATGTTATCATAGACATATAAAATCAGACGGTTCAGAAACCATCTGTGATGACAGTTTAGAACTGTCTGTAATAACCATTTTTGTAGTAGTGGGCTACGATGGCGGGTTCATGATTAACGCCTTCATGTACATCGTCGACGTTGGCGGCCTGACCACCGAGTCGGCCTACCCCTACCCACTGGCGGCGTTGGGGGGGGGTGCCCCTGGTGCATCGGCAGCCCCAAAAAAATCAGCAAAAAAAAATTACCTTGGTATCATTAGCCATGATAATGCACATCCATTTTGCTTGGGCTGGTCAATCCATTTTTTCAGCACAACTAGCAACCAGGCCAAGTCTATTCTGTGATCTTTCAACCCACAAACCAACCATGCTCTCAAGTCCTAAACTCTTAATCTAATATTTCAGCTGAGCTCACGCCTTACAGAGATAGAGGCACCGCACCAAGCAAGCAGGCGTCGGGCGAGCTGGGTGTTGTTTCTGGCAACCACGCAGGGGAGCTGGGAGCTCAGCCCTCAGGTGAAGTCTCATTTCTTTCTTTCAAGCTATGCTAATTTAGGGATTAGATTTCAGTATTTGGGCGTTTGGCCAATTAGGGATTGCAAAATTGAATGTTTCTTGTTATTTGTATATATAGGGCAAGTTGAATCATTGAAATGAAAAGAAATAGAGATATCATGATGCTTTCAATGCACACTTGATGCTTGTCATATTTGGATACACAGATGAATTGTCTCAGTCTTTACAAAAGAGAGACCAAGATATTACTAATGCTATGGTACTTGTTAATTTGGCTAAGAATAGAATGCAACGAATGAGGTGTGATGGGTGAGAAGAATTCCTTCAAGAAAAGATAACACCATTTTGCACTAAATATGGCATTAAAGTTCGTAATCCGGGTGGTAGATATGCGCCTTATGGAAGATCATCACATTTTTACCTCAAACAAACAAATAATGATCATTTTAGAAGGGAAGTGTATCTTGGCATCATTGATAATGTTCTTCAAAATCTTAACAATCGGTTTGACAAGGTTAATATAGAGTTGCTTGTTTGCATGTCTGCTCTAAATCCTATGAATTCATTTGCTTCTTGTGATAGGGACAAAGTGCTTAGCCTTGCCAACTTTTATCCCATTGATTTTTCAAGTACGGATTTAATGAGACTTTCTTTCTAACTTGATAACTCCATTGCTAATATGTGAATCGATGATAGATTTAAGGGCCTAAAGAATCTCGATGAGCTTTCTACTAAGCTTGTTGAAACAAGAAAGCATGACTTTTAGAAGTTAGTGTGCTTGCTTCTTAAATTGGTATTGCTCCTACTTGTGATATTGTGATTTCTATTAGCTATTTAGGATTTTTTTTTTATTTATGTAAGATTTTATTTGAACTATTTGTATTGCAATATTAACTAATTTTGAACACTTTTGTGTAATTATGTTGGACTTGTAAAATTACTTATGTGTCGTATAAGATTTTTTTTTCATCTTTAAAGTGTGTACCACTATTGCTGAATTCGTAGCTCCACCACTACCCCTACCAAGGCGTCCAGGGTACGTGCCTGTTCAACATCGCCTCGTCGGGCGTGGCCGCCACCATCAGCGGCTACCAGGAGGTGCCCCATAATGACGAGGCGTCGCTCGCCCAGGCCATCACCAACCAGCCGGTGTCCGTGGGCATCAACGGGAGCAGCTTCCCGTTCCCGCACTACCAGGACGGTGTCTTCACGGGCGACGGCTGCGGCACCAAGATGATCCACACCGTCACGATTGTCGGGTACGGCGCGGAGGCGGCGGACAGGACCAAGTACTGGCTGATAAAGAACTCGTGGGGCAAACCTGGGGAGAGAAAGGGTACATGAGGCTGCAGAAGGACCTGGCGTCCAGTAGCCATGGCGCCTGCGGTGTTGCCATGCAACCTTCCTACCCTGTTGTGTGAAACACGCGCACGCACGCACGCACTCTTAAATTATTGGATTCGTCTACGCAAGATTCAACTGTTTTCTCGGTCTAAAACAGTCAAATTTTAGTTCGCTTACAATTTCATTATACATAAATTATAGTAATTTATTTATGTAATTTTTGTTCTTGGTCATTGTAATTATTCTTGAAAGTCTTAATAACTCATATTTCTATCATATAATTCAAAATCTAACATATGCTTTGAGAGATTGAGCAAAAATAAAGACAAAACAAAGAAAAAAATTCTATACCAACAAAATACGACAATGTGGTAAACTCGTTATGCTCCAAAGAAAAAATCATAATAAATTCGGACCCAATTCATCAGATGAGAATAAGTGCAAATCTCACAGCATATCAGACAGATGAAAATTCAACTATTTTGACAAAAGTAAACCGTCGAATGTTGTTTAGCAAAACCATAAATTATTAGTATTGAACAAAATAAACTTGCTAGTAAAAGAAATACTAGCAAGGAAATATTCACACACTTCACATATAGCAAGGAAATAACACTACTACAAAAAGGCTAATACTGGACGCTTCATCACAGACGGTTGATCAGAACCGTCATTATTAAATACAATCACAAATAGTTTTTGTTTAGCGATCGTCTGTGTTACTGACTGCGCTAAGAACCGTATGTGAAGAGATAATATCACGAGCGGTTCATGTTGAAAACGCTCAGGAAGTATCACGAGCGGTTCATAAACCGTCAGTGATACTTCACAGGCGGTTTTCAATATAAACCGCTCTGTGACTTTCATCCTCATCTCGCATTTGTTTTTAATACAAACCGTCTGTGATAATCTCACTTATTGTAGACCCGACACTCATAGATATGTCTTAAATTCTAGCTCTGTTCTCGCTACTGCTGCTTTGAGGAGGTGGGGCTTTGAGGCGATTTGGTGAGAGAAGACCACAGATTTGGGAAGAGTGATTGTAGAACCATTTGTTCTTGACTATCGATGGTTAGTAATTTGTTCCTAATTGTATCATATTCTAGATCTAGCTTGGTAAATAGAGAATTGAAGATGGTTTAGATCTAGCTTTTTTTGTTGTTTTGCAAGTCTTGGATTCTTGCCATCTGAAGTTGACTATAAGTACTTGAGATTTCAGTTACTTTTGCAAATTAATTAGTGGAAGTTGGGTGAGGGCGCTAGGCGATTCTCGCAAGCGCAAGTGGGAGGCCCAAAAATCAGCAAGGGCCAATTTTTCTCGTTCTCACGGCGGGCAAGCCCCGGTGTATCACTCTCAGGCTCCACTACCATCGAGGGCACCGGCGTTTGTACCTCGCCCACCGCAGGCCGTGTCTCAACCACGTGCACCTGCGGGACAGCAAGGAGGCCTCCGCAATCCGGCTGCTGAGGTCGTTTGTTTCTTCTGCAACAACAAGGGGCATTATGCTAATAATTGCCCAAAGAAGAATGGATCGGCCCCTCGTCCTAATGGAGGACGCGGGCAAGGCAATGGCCATGATCAGAAGGTTACTCAGAAGGCCCAGAATGTGGGCAGCGGTCGAGTCAACCATATCTCGGCCGAGGAAGCTCAGGAGGCACCCGACGTCGTGTTGGGTACGTTTCTTGTTAACTCACAACCAGCTACCGTTTTATTCGATTCTGGAGCTTCTCATTCATTTATATCAAAGTATTTTGCTGCACTTAGTGATCTTCAAATTGCTCCTATGCATATTCCTTTGATTATTCATTCTCCGGGGTCGATAATGAGAGCTGAATATGAATGTTGGGATGTTTCTATTGAGATTGGAGGAGTGAGATTTTTGGCAAACCTTATCCTCATCAATTCAGCAAGTTTGGATGTAATACTTGGCATGGATTGGCTGTCCCAACACTTGGGGCAAATCGATTGTGCCAGAAAATTCATCTCCCTCACAAGTCCATCCGGCGAGCAAGTTGGAATTTCTCCGAAGCTGCAAGAACCACATCTTTATACACTTGAAGCAAAGCCAACTATGGAGATTCATGAAGTCCCTGTGGTATGCGACTTCGCTGATGTGTTTCCCGAAGAATTGCCTGGGATGCCTCCAGTCCGAGACATTGAGTTCGTCATCGAGTTGCTGCCCGGTACCGCTCCGATTTCCAAGAGGCCGTATCGGATGCCTCCAAATGAATTGGGGGAGTTGAAGAAGCAACTTGGTGAGCTTCAAGAGAAGGGTTTCATCCGCCCAAGCTCATCACCATGGGGCTGTCCTGCAATCTTTGTGAAGAAGAAAGACAAGACTCTGCGTTTGTGTGTTGATTACCGTCCGCTAAATGCAGTGACGGTGAAGAACAAGTACCCGTTGCCTCGGATTGACGACCTTTTCGATCAATTGACCGGAGCTCGCGTATTCTCTAAGATCGATCTGAGATTGGGCTACCATCAAGTCCGTGTCGAACTGAAGATATCCCAAGACGGCTTTCTCTACTTGCTTTTGGTTATGCGAGTGTACAGTCATGTCTTTCGGCTTGACGAATGCTCCTGCTCTTTTCATGAATCTTATGAATATGGTATTCATGGAGTATTTGGAAAAGTTTGTGGTGGTATTTATTGATGATATCCTCATCTACTCGAAGAATGATGAAGAGCATGCTGAACATCTGAAGCTAGTGTTGGGAAAACTGCGTGAACATCAACTCTATGCGAAGTTCAGCAAGTGCGAGTTTTGGTTGAAGGAAGTGGTATTCTTGGGCCATGTTATTTCAGCGGAAGGCATAGTCGTGGATCCTAGCAAGGTCAGTGATGTGCTCTCATGGGGTCAGCCCAAGTTAGTGACTGACGTGAGGAGTTTTCTTGGTTTAGCGGGATACTATCGTCGCTTTATTGAGAATTTCTCCAAGATTGCAAAGCCGATGACTGAATTGCTCAAGAAGGACAAGAAGTATGTGTGGTCCGCTGATTGTGAGAAGAGTTTTCAAGAACTCAAGAAGAGATTAACCACAGCTCCAGTTCTTGTTCTTCCTGACATCTACCGAAGCTTCGATATTTATTGATATGCTTCTCGTCAAGGACTCGGTTGTGTTCTTATGCAAGAGGGCAAAGTAGTGGCTTATGCATCAAGACAATTGAGGCCTCATGAACTCAATTATCCAACCCATGACTTAGAATTAGCTGCAGTGGTTCATGCACTGAAGATTTGGCGACATTACCTCATCGGTAATCGTTGCGAAGTGTATTCGGATCACAAAAGTTTGAAGTACTTGTTCACCCAACCGGATCTGAACCTTAGGCAAATAAGGTGGTTGGAATTGATCAAAGATTATGATATGGGTCTCTAATACCATCCGGGCAAAGCTAATGTTGTTGCCGATGCTCTCAGTTGCTAGGTCTATTGCAATACCTTGATGCTCAAGGAGCAGCAGCCCGCCCTTCATGAAGAATTTCAGCGGCTCAACTTGGGAGTGGTTGAGCATGGTTCCTTCACTGCCTTGGTTGTGCGACCAACCTTAGAAGATCAGATCAAGGCTGCACAACAAACAGATGAAGGTGTGAATCAGATCAAGCAGAATATCAAGAATGGAACAGCCAAGTGCTTCTCAGAAGATGACAATGGTGTTGTGTGGTTCGGAAAGCGCCTTGTTGTTCTGAAGGTCATGGAATTGCAGAATGTCATCCTCCGCGAAGCCCATGATTCTCCGTTGTCCATTCATCCCGGGGCCACGAAGATGTATCAAGATCTCCGTTAGAGGTTCTGGTGGACCCGCATGAAGCGGGAAATCACAAAGTTTGTTGCCGAGTGTGACGTATGTCGTCGTGTGAAGGCCGAATATCAACGTCCGGTGGGTCTCCTACAACCTTTGCCAGTACCTGAGTGGAAGTGGGATTCGATCGGTATGGAATTTATCACCGGTCTGCCCCGTACCTCCAAGGAAAACGATGCCATATGGGTTGTCATTGATCGACTGACTAAGGTGGCACACTTCCTCCCCATTAAGGCTGATCTTCGTGTTGGTCTTTTGGCGGATCTCTACATTGCCCGCATCGTGAGTTTGCATGGTGTACCGAAGACAATCATTTCTGATTGTGGTTCACTCTTTACCTCCCGGTTTTGGCATAGTTTGCAAGAGGCTATGGGAACTCGCCTTTCTTTCAGCTCAGCGTATCATCCTCAAACTGATGGCCAGATTGAAAGAGTCAATCAAGTATTGGAAGACATGCTCCGTGCTTATGTTCTGTCATACGGGAAGAATTGGGAGAAATGTTTGCCGTTCGTTGAGTTCTCCTACAACAACAGCTTTCAAGCTAGTCTTGGTATGGCACCATTTGAGGCATTATATGGGAGAAAATGTAGAACCCCGTTGAATTGGTTAGAAACTGGTGAAAGACCATCCTTCGGCCCAGACTCAATCAATGAGGCCGAAAGGCAAGTTCAGTTGATTCAGGACCGACTTCGCACGGCTCAATCAAGGCAAAAGAGTTATGCAGATCATCGTCGCCGTGAGTTGAGCTTCGAGCCCAATGACTTTGTTTATCTCAAAGTCTCTCCACTGAAGGGCCATCAACGATTTGACGTCAAAGGCAAGCTAGCTCCTCGATATGTTGGACCTTACCGCATCATTGAGAAGAAAAGAGCGGTTGCCTACAAGTTGGAGTTGCCCGCTGCACTTGAGGGTGTGCACGATGTCTTTCACATGTCCCAATTGAAGAAGTGCCTTTGCGTTCCAACCGAGGAAGCTCCATTGGAGAGTCTCGATGTACAAGAAGACATGACCTACAAAGAGCGTCCTGTTCGCATCCTTGATGAAGCTGAACGTAGAACAAGGAATCGTGCCATCAAGTTCCTTAAAGTTTAGTGGACAAATCACACTGAGGATGAAGCAACATGGGAAAGGGAGGATCGCCTGCGTGCGGACTACCCATCTTTCTTTTCCGTGTGATCAGAATCTCGGGACGAGATTCTTGTGAGGGGGGGGGGGGGAGGTTTTGTAACATCCCAAACAATGGTGTGTGTTTCAAATATAATAAAATGAGGATAAATTAAAACTTTTGATGCCTCATGATGTCATTTGAAAATTTTCTAGAAATTTCCCCCTAGGATTTCCTATTTGCTAAGATCAATGTTTCTATTGATGGAAGTTGTAGTCCTTAAAAACTTTCAAATCTAATCTTGTGATCATCCTCTAGAAATATTTTTCCTATCATCTAGATCATCCTAGTAACCTCTCTGAAAAATCTCATAATTTTTAGATTTTGTTTGCTATTTCAAAAGAGCTAGTCAAACCAGTTTGAACTCTGGTCAAACCCCTAGGGCAGCAGTTTGTGAATTTTCTAGAAAGAAATGCAGTGCATAAAAATTTCTGGAAAAATTACACAAGGTTGTTCTATGAACCAGCAAGCTTCCATATCTAAATTTTTGGAGCTTCGGAGCTACCTCCAAAAATTCCCTATCTCCTCAGCCATTTGAAAACAAAATCTGTTATCACTATTCATCGGGCTTAGCACGGTTCCCCCGACCTGAGCCACGCGTCTCAGTCTAACCACCTAACCCGCACCGCACCACACCTCCTTTGGCTGTCCATTTTAAAATCAACGGCTCTGATCTCTTGGCGCCTGGCGCTACACGTTACAGCATTGCTTGCCGACGCCACAGGCCCAGCGTGTCGATCCCATCTTCTCCAAATCGCTATCAAGGCCAGAGGACGAGCACCACGCACTGAGGAGGCTCTGCGCCACTTCGTTGACGGCATGAATCCACCGCCCAAGCGGAACACTCCTGGAGCTTCGCCCACTCACGCCGTTTCTCTCCTGGCCATTTCCACGCTTTATCTCGCCCTCTCCCTCTCTGGGTTCCTCACTTTCCCTCTCGGTGGCTGAGGGAAGGGAGGCAAGTTCTTCACCTCCTCTTCGGTAAGCACCCCGCCTCGGCGCGCTTTCCTCTTCTCTAGTCGACGCCATATCCATTTTTTCTAACCGCGGCTCATGTTGTGGCTTGTAGCTCCTGAACCACCACCGACGCTCTCGGCGAACCCAGAGCGTGCACCGGCGGTCTTCGTCGTGCCACTTTCATCTCGGTGAGCTCCTTTCTATTTCTTTGTGCGTCACTTCATGTGCTAGGCTATCAGGAGTAAAACCCCTCATCTAATTGCCCAAATGGTTCAACAGGGTTGTCGGATTTGGAAGTTCATTGTTTTCGGCCGAGGAACACTATTCCTCTTCTTCCACTCCGGCCGGTAAGGCATTACCCGATTCCCTTGGTTTACACCATCTAAGCACCTTCCTTAGGCTTTTTCATCAGCCATTTGGCTCTCTCTTTGCTCAGGCTGAGCTCTCCACGGAAGCACCTCTCCCACCGCCGCTGTTGTTCGCCGACCGCCCGTCTCCGATGAGCTCTTCCTCACCGCGTCATCTCGGTGAGCCCTTTATACCTCTGGGTCTCTCACACGTGCGTTAGTTGGGTCAATGCACCATCGGGTTGCGTTGTGCCATTGTTGGCCGTAGAGCCCCACCGCCTCTTCACATCGCGCCGCCGCTTCACATCGTCTCGGCCATCGCCGCCGGCACCGTCGTGTGCGCAAGGGTGCCAGGAACCCGTTGCGATCACCCACACGTGCTGCCATGGCCGGGGGCAATGGCGATTTGCCGGAGAAGAAACAAGGCCACGCGCGTGTTTTCCGTTGTCGGAATTCCGACCGTGGGTCATTACGAGCCAAATCTCATTTCTTTTTGCGCTAATGATTGCTTAGGGATTAATGATGTCTTAAGAGAGTTAGTTGGTCTATTACATGTGGGCCCGTGGCCACTTAAGAGCTCAGTAACCTCGCCGGGTCCGTGGACTGTGGAACCGGTTGTGGACCCGAGTCCATGCACTATTTAAATGAACCTAGAGTATGGCGTGTAGACCCCACATGTCAGGCCCCATTTAAATCAGAAACTAAAATGAATAAGGGCACTATTCAGAATGCCCACTGGTCAGTGACCGTGGCTAGGTTAGGCTGAGTATAAAAAGTATGTTATGTTTATATAATTTCCGAAATGCTTTATTTGTGAACTAAAATTGGTTAAACTTCAAAATTGCATAAGTAATTCATTTTAGCTCCAAAATTGATGATTCAAATTTTGTTAGTTTCCTTTTAAATGTACTTTTATATAAAAATGGTTTGAGCCATGTTACCATTACAAAAAATACTTTTGGCAAAATTACTTTAGGTTTAGTATTATTATTGCACTAAAGATTTCTTTAACTTCAAAAATGCATAAGTAATTCTCTGTAACTCCAAAAAGAGTAAACTCAATTTTGTTAGAATCCTCTATTAGTGTAGTTTATTGTAAAATAGGTTTTGAACATGTTGCTATCACTAAAAATCTTATTTTACATATAACTTGTGTACTACTTTCATAACTTCAAAAAATCATAGAAAATTCATCTTAGCTCCAAATGAGGTGAATCAAATTCCATTGTTCGTCTCATGTGGTGCTCTTCCTACCATAAAAATTTCAAGTACCCCACTACTCTGGAAATTTTCACCAAAACAATTAATTCGGATAAAAAGTAACCGGTTGCAATTTAATTGGATTTTCCAGAAAACTGACTTTCAAACTGTCATAACTTTTGCATAGAACATCTAAATAAATTGATTCTTGTTGATAAATTCACCTAAAATCATGATCTACCTTCTGTAAATTTTTCATGATTTTTGGATGACCTTGAAGGGTCTTTTCGGTATTATTCGTTCTTATTGTGCTTTTGAATTCTTTCGGTAGATTCCGATGATCCTATTGTTTACGAGAGTGCTCCTTTGAAGCAAGAGAGTAATCCCTAGCAAGGCAAGCAGTTTGATCATAAATGTCCCATTACTTTCAAGTCTAATACTTTGTTTACAAATTGTATGTATACATGCTTTTGTGTCAAAGTAATTTTCCCGATTAGAGGTAGCTATTCCTATTGCATGGTTGCCCTTAAATTGTTATCCCCTGCCACAAAATATAAGTTATTAACATTGCTGGTGAATTAGAGCCCGGTGATTTAATTATGCTCTTTTATTGTATTTACGGAGTCATGCTCAGAAATGCTTAACTACTGGTAGAATTAGGCGGTTATCGACTTAGTCGATAACCTTGATCACCTAAAATTATTATTATCATTATGCTCAGCACCTTGTGCTTTGTTACTTTGTAAAGTCAAAAAGCTGAAAACTGAAAATAAAATTGTTTCATGACTTGGGCACAATGGATGTTGGTGTGATCTGTTGGGTGTGAATGGAATGGTGCCTAAGTCCCCAAGGACCGAGTTACTTGTGTCACTAAGCCAAGTGTTTTTGTGTGCTAACCACACGAGGGGGATATGAGACCTCTCTTGACTTAGTACTTTGGCGTGTGTTAGCTCCGAGTCGCAGGTGGTTGTGTGCATTGTGTGGAAAAAGAAATGGCTTGTGTTGTGTTATTGGGTGTGCGGTGGTGGAGTTCCGGGGAGGTTCTCCACCTCGAGGGGCATCCGAAATTGCTTCGGCTGGGCCGATGCCCCGACACAACATGTGGGTCCTCCATGGGAGCCCCTTCTGCACACACAAGGGCGATTCACGGAGGGTTTCACCCATGTGGGCGACTCGTAGTTAATGCATAATATTGGAAATGTCTCGTAGGACTTAGCCGTGCCGGCATACCAAAGGAAGTGTGCTTAATCATGTGGCAAAAAGGCGGTCTGGCGTGTGGGTACATTGGTATACCCCTGCAGGGTTCAAACTATTCGAATAGCCTCGTCCTAGGTTATGGACATGCTTGGTAAGGTCGTGCAAGAACTAGACTATAACATTTAATTAAAACTTGATGTGGGTGGTATGAATGGGGAATTCATGCTATTTGTTGTGGTGGCTATTGGGTTAGCCACTTCCAGGATGTCTTGTTGTTATTGTTACTTACTTATCGCTGTTTTTATCAAATAAAAACAGATTGTAACATCGCTTTAAATCTATTACATTATTGCAAATGAAAACTTGCTTTATGTTGAAAATGAGTCTAGAGCCTGCTCCACTTAAATAAGCTTGCATGTAGCTATACATATAGGCTTGTTACTCTACACGTAAGTCTTGCAGTACATTTTGTACTCATTTGCTTTTCTTAATAAATTGTTGCAGAGGAGGAAGTTGAACCCCAAGGGTTTCACTTTTGCGAGATGTGCGGTGGCTTTGACGACTAGGTTGGTGGCCCGGTTGGTTGCCTTGTGGGTTTAAGGCACACTACTTGGCTTTTGTTTATCGCCATCTTGTGGCACCTTGCTTCCGTTGTTATTTAAGACTCTTTAGTTGCTATTTGGCCGGTTAGCCCTTTTGTAATAACTATATATTGTATGTCCTTTGTATTGCTTAGTTGTGCTTTGGATTCTATGTGTTGAATGTAATTGATGCATGATTTTTGTATGGGGTATGTGTACTGCACTTCTGGGAAGTACATATACGCCGAGAGTCGTGATATTTGATTTGTAATGCTTGAATCATCTTAATGGTTAAGTATTACAAGTTAAATACCCCGGGTTCTCATAGGAAAGCTAAGACACCATGCTGGTTTGGATTGAGTATAGATGGAATGAATCATTTCGGTAAGATGAGCAGCCAACATAGCACTTGGCCCGTGACTCTCTGTATCTACAACCTTCCTCCTTGGTTGTGTATGAAGCGGAAGTATATTTTACTGTCGATACTTATCCAAGGGCCAAAACAACATGAGAATAATATTGATTTGTATCTAGCACCATTTATGGAAGATCTAAAAATACTATGGATCGAAGGGGTACAGGTATGAGAAGCGTACAAATGAGAGAACTTCACTTTACGTTCTATGTTGTTTTGCACCATAAATGATTATCCTACCTTTGCTAACCTGTCGGGCCAGAGTACAAAAGGGGTCAAAGCCTATACTCCCTGCCTAGATGATACCGAGAGTGTGTGGCTGAAGCACTCGCACAAAACCATGTACATGCGTCACCATAAGTTCCTTCGGAGAGCTCACCCATATCGCAGGATGAAGAAACAATTCGATGGAGAGAAGGAAGACAGTTCAACTCCAAGGCATTTAAGCAGAAAAGAGGTCTATGATATGGTTAAGGATTTAGATGTTGTGCTCAAAAAGGGATGTAAATTGAGGACCCGTGAGAAGAACATCTGGAAGAAGAGATCAATATTTTGGCACTTACCTTATTGGAGCATCTAGAAGTTCGTCACTGAGCACATAGAGAAGAATGTATGTGACAGCTTGATTGGTCCCTTACTGAACATTCGAGACAAAATAAAGGATGGTGTCAACGCACGGCTTGACTTGGTTGATATGGATATCAGACCTGATTTAGCACCGACAAAGACCGATAAAGGATGAATGTATCTTTCCCCAGCTTGTTACACTATGTTCATGACCGAGAGAATTGAACTATGCCAGTGCTTGCATGGTGTGAAAGTTCCGTCCGATTACTTTGCCAACATGAAGAAACTTGTTTCGATGGAAGATTTGAAGTTAATTGGTGTAAAGTCTCATGATTGTCATGTGCTGATGACACTGATACTCCCTGTTGTAATTAGAAGTATTTTGCCGATCAAGGTCCGAGAGATAATTATGAGGCGGTGTTATTTCTTCAACACAATTTCTCAGAAGGTCATTGATCCCGAAGGACTAGATGCTCTGCAAGACGAGGTGGTGATGACTCTATGTCATCTTGAGATGTATTTCCCTTCGTCGTTTTTCGATATCATGGTCCATCTCATTGTTCACATTGTGAGGGAGATAAAGATGTGCGAGCCCGTGTTCCTACGTAGCATGTACCCGTTCGAGAGGTTCATGGAAATTATCATGTCCTATGTACGAAATCGATCTCGGCAAGAGGGCAGCATCATCGAATGTTATGTAACCGAAGAGGTCATTGAGTTCAGCATCGATTACATGGCTCAGGTCGAACCGATAGGTGTGCCTCGATCTCGGCCTGAGGGGAGGCTCGAGTGTATCAAGACCATCGGAAGAAAAGCAATCACTCCAGATATGGATGCATATGCTCAAGCCCATTTCACGGTCTTGCAACACATGACTGAAGTGTTCCCGTATATCGACCACTACAAGGACGTGCTTCGGCAATAGAATCCGGAGTGGCTGGATGTTTGGATCACGAGACATCACAACAGTTGGTTCAACCCATGGTTGAAGGAGTGACTCGCTAGGAGCTCGTCAGCTGATATGCTGACATGGTTGGCAAAAGGGCCAACATTTACAGTTGTGACATGGCAAAGATACGACATAAGTAGGTACACATTCTATACGCAGGCTCATGATATAAAGAGCACTAACAAGAACAATGGTGTCCGCCTAGATATGTCCAGTACCGATGGGTTGAGGAGCTCCTACTATGGGCTCATAGAGGAGATTTGGGAGCTCGACTACATGCTTTTCAAGATCTCCTTATTTTGGTACCGTTGGATCCATCTCCCATAGGTGAAGGTCGACAAGTATGACGTCACTACCATGGACCTCGAACGTGTCGGATACAAAGACGAACCATTCGTACTCGCTAACCAAGTTGTTTAAGTCTTCTATATAACTGACTAGGCAAATAAGAAACACCACGTAGTTCTTCATGGAAAAGGGAGGATTATCGGAGTTGAGAATATAGTGGATGTAACATCCCAAATTTCCTGAGTTTTTGAAAATTTTCAAAATAAAAAAGAACCATTTGGTTTTGTTGAATTTCTAAAGCTTAACTTGAAATTTTGGAAATTAAAAGAAATTTAATATGAATTAATCCAACTTCAATTAATTTGAGTTTGGTTTATTTTGAGTTTGCTGGAGCTCTCTGTGTGTGAAAATCCCTTTTTCTCTGTTCGTTTCGTTTTCTTCTTGGCCCAGCTCTCCCTCCCTTTTGGTTTGGACCTCCTCCTCTGTCTAGACCTCCCCTTTCGTTTGGACCTCCCCTTTAGTCCAGACCTCCCCTTTCGTTTGGACATCCCCTTCAATCCAGACCTCCCCTTTCGTTTGGACCTCCCCTCATTTCGAGACCTCCGGAGTGGTCCTGGGAGACCTCCCGAGTGGTCCCAGAAGTCCTGGAAGACCTCCCAGGTGGTCCTGAAAGACCTCCGGGTGGTTCTGGAGCTGGTCACGACCTCCCCCTTTTGTCGCGACCTCCCCTTTGGTCACGACCTCCCCTTTGGTCACGACCTCCCCATTGGTTGGACCACCCTCCCGAGTTTTGGCTAACCCCACCTGTCAGCCCTGCTCACCTTCTTCTTCCTCTCGTTGCGTTGCTACTCCCGCGAAAGTCCTCGCGCATTAAATGCCGCTGTGTCGCATTAAATGCTACCGCATCCGCAGTACCCGTTCCCCCTTTTGTCTCCCCCTGCATGCCCCGTCTTATCCCCGGGCAGCTTTCTGCGCACGCCTATGTCGTGCTCCATCCTGTCGCCTACCTACCCATGAACTCGTGCGCCTCCGAGTCTCTCAGCGACTCTCCTGTCTCCTCCAGGCTATAAAAGTTTGAGCAACCCTCTTTCATCTCCTTTTTCTCACCCAACTCTCTTGCTCTCGCCCAGTTTCACCATGCTTGAAATTTCGCCATCGTCCGCTGGAGCCTGCGCCGTCGCCTCCTCGTCGCTAAGGAGCCCGCTGGAGCCTGCATTGTCTTCGACCACCTCGCTGCCGAAGGATTCACCAGGGCGCCCGTGCCGTTTGCTGTCCTCCTCCTATCTTCTCCAGTCTTTCTCTCTCTGGTGAGTATCTTCATGCCATGTTCTCCTTTTGCTCTCACGACCACGTTGAGTAGTCGTACCCCTTTTGTATTCTTCGTACGACCACGTTGAGTAGTTGTGGATATCATGGGGATATGCTTATGATCTTAGGATGATGAAACAATTGGCAATGGTGCTTTTGGTTTGAAGTTTCAAGTGTTTTCGATAAAGTTTCAGATATGTCAGGTCAGCGGCGGTCTGACCGCTTTTGTGCTGAATGTTGATATAAGTGGTGAATTGATTTTGGGATAGGTCATATCCATATTTGTTAATGCATATGTGTTGCATATTGCATGTTTTCACTAACGTGGGTCAAGTTGTGAAGAACTTATTCCCGGATTCGTGTTTGCTTGTCTATTGTTGTGCAGGTGGCTTGAAGGTCAACGACGGTCAGCGGCGAGGAGGATCGGGACTAAGCTTGGAGAGCCGAGGTCCGAACAATCAAGGATGCGGGTGAGGTCAATGAATTCAAGCATGGCGCAGAATGGACATGGATGACCGAACAGGCGGATTCGGCTTGTCGGTTGGATCAAGCGGCGCGAGTCGTTACAAGTGCTTTCGATGGTGCGGTGGGATCCGGACGGAGAGACTTGATGACATGGAGCCGTTGATCAACCTGCGTGGCGGCAGCGAGTTGCCAGCAGATGGACTCGGTCTTTTGGAGAAGGATCGAGAAGGGGTATTTTGGTAATTTTACCAAATACCATCTTGGTGACCTTTTGGCTAAACCACGGCGTGGGACGGCGCAAAGGAAGAGGTTTAAGTCAAGAGAATTGAAGACGACGCTTTAATTTGCGTGCGTGTGTGTTCCGTTGATGTTGGGCCTTAACGGAAGCCCATTAGGCTTAATATTCTAGAAGCCCCAATTCTAAAAGGGTTTTAGGGTTGGTGGCTGTCATATAAAAGGATTGAGATGGGACTTTAGGGTGGGGCGCTGGTAGAGCTCCTGGCTGCGCCCTGTTGTGGCTGCTGGAGAAAAAGGAGTGCCCATGAAAAAAAGGCGGGTGTGTGGCGCCTTTGCTCGAGAAAACTGAAGCTCCGGTGGCTTGTTCTTGCTACCGAGCATCCGTGATCGCCGTTTTTATGTCTTGAGTTTTGTATTCGCTTCTTGATGCGAGTGTTTCGGATCTGTTTATTACCTTTTCGCGTTTCATGTGTGGGTGGTGGCGGTTCTATCGAGAAAGAAAAGTCAGCCTTGGAAAAACTAGGCGCTGTAAAATCTGCGTGATGTAGCGCCGGAAGTTGAGCCCGTAAAATCATTGGCGGTGCCCGATAATCTTATCGATTTGCTAGTCAGTGTCCTTGGTGAGATTTTTAGTTCATGCATTTGAGTAAAGTCTTTGTTGCTAGCGCCGTTTGTTGATCGTAAAAATCTGGAGCCTGTGATGGATCCTTTCTTTGGTTAAGATCTGCTTTGTGATCTGTTTTTTGGCTGCCTTTTTCTATGAGTTGTGGTGTTCGAAGTAGGCGGCTTGGAATGCTGATTGGATGTTGGAGCCGTACTGCGCAGAGAGCGTAGCCTGTAGTCTCGGGTAGACAAAACATCAAAGATTCCAGTGATTTGTTTATCGTCGTTTTGCTGCTTAGCGCTGAAAAAACAGACCCGTGGCGGCGTCTTGTCCTCTGGAGAAAGAGGTTTGATGGAGCTGCAGTAAATCGTTGTTTTTGCCTCATGTCATTGTTGCGATTCGACTGAATCCTTGATTCATAGTGCTGTGCATTTTGCTTCTTGCTTTGATGCCAAAAAGCCTGTGTGTGCGGCAGCTTGTCTCATCGGTTTGGGAATTCATAGCTTTTGCTGTTTAGATTTTTTATTTGGCTGCTATCAAATGGTGTGACTAATCCTGTTGATTGCTGTTTGAAGAATTGTTTATTCGGCTTGTATGCGCCTGGAAAAAATGAGGAGCCTCGGGCTGGCAGCTTGTGGCTTGATGAGCAGACAAGAAAAATCAGAGTTTGCAGCAGCTGCAGTGGATAGTTGGTTTTTTTCTTGCGTGTGATGTTTTGATTTGTTTACTGCCTGGCCTGCTTGTTGGTGCGACGGGAGTCTCTGATTTATGTGTTGTGCGTTCTGCTGTTTGGATTTGGTGTTTATTGCTTGGCTCCCTTCAACTAAAGCTTGCAGCAGCTTGTTGTATCATCGGCAGCAGCTTGCTCTGTTCTGTAGTCAGAGAAATCAAGATCGGCGGTTCTTTGTTTACATTTATTTATTAGCTTGGGCTGCCTTTATGATTCGATTGTATCTTTGTTTGTTGTGCGTGTGCGTGCGGTCTTGAGGTGTTTTTAGTCTTGTGCCTCGGGGTTTGATCGGATTCAACACAGGTTATCCGCTGTGACTGTATACAGATCTTCATAGCTTTTATAGTTATTGGAGTGAAAGTAGTGTTGAGTTCGATCGAGGTGAAAAATAGAGAAAGCGTCTATTCACCCCCCCCTCTATTCGCCTTTCCAGTCCTACAATTGGTATCAGAGCCAAGTTTGCTCTTTTGTGATCTTAACCGATCTTTGAGCATGGCGACAAATATGAGGACTTGTGAGCGCTTCTTTGCGTCGTGTCGTGGTTCTTTTACCAATGGTGTTGGACGTAACAAGATATTTGAATGTATGATAAGTCTAATGGCGATAGAGGAGGAAGTCTCCTGTGATATCTGTGGCAAATCCTTTTGTTTTGATTGTCCTAGTTTCAGGGATGAGTCACTTTTAGAGCCCGAGGAGAAGAAGCCCAGTGGCGTATGTGCAGCAGTGATTGAGGATGAGAATGATGAAGAGCATTTCGAGGATGATAATGATGACTCTTCTGAGGATGATCCCCTACTCAAGCTAAGCAAGGTGAGCAAAGAAAAACTCATTGATGGCTTGATTTCATATGAATACAAATTACATGCTCTTAGGAAGAAAATGAAATTGCTAAAAAGAGAAAAGGGTGATTTGTCTCATGAGCTTGCCGAATTGAAAACCTCCATGAATGCTTATGATTCATTGCATGTAGACATGGAGAATCTGAATAACTCTCTTGCAAGCCTAAAAGCTGAAAATGAATTATTGAAATCAAATGCTTCTATGCCATGTGATTCTTGTATTGCCTTAGATCATGAGCTTGACAATGCTAAGTTAGAAATAGGCAATCTTAGATCTATGGGTAGAAATGATTGTGATTCTTGTGTAGGCATGCTTGCTGAAATTGAGAAGCTTAAATTGACTAATTCCATGCATCTTGAGCAATTAGAAAATGCTAGGGCTGAGATTATTGAAATTGAAGCTAGGCCTTGTAGCATGTGCTTAGAACATGAAAAATTGCTTAAGGATGGTTTAGTCTCTTGCAAGAATTGTGCTTGTTTAGAAACTGAAATTGATGCTTTGAACTGCATGCTTAATTCGAAAGCATCATTAATTTCTTGCACATCTTGCATTTCTTTGAAGAGCGAGATTGAGTCTTTGCGCGATGATATGAGCGCCAAATCATGTGACTCTTGTATTTGCCTTCACTCCGAGATTGATGTTTTAAAGATTTCTCTTGTTTCTTTGCATTCGGAGTTGAAGTCTTCTTATACTAAATGTGAGTCACTTGATGTTGGTTTTTGTGGCATCGCTTTGGATAGCTCTTCTTTGGTGAGTTCGACTCTTTCGGACTTTTCTTGTGTTGTCCAACGGATTTCAAAAGACAAATGTGCTTCTTTCTCAAATGGTACTAAATCTTCAAAAGAGAAGTACCATTGCACATTTTGTAAGAAGAATGGACACACTCTTGGGTTTTGCTTTCGCCGTTTGAAACTTGAGCGTCGAGTGCGTTGTCGTACCTCTAGGAACACACATAGCCTTTCTCATGGTATGTGTGGGTCTAGTGTCGATACGAGGACGAGTCATGATGCTAGTTCTTCTAGGACTTCTTTTTTGAGCCATAATGGTGCTTCATCCTCTCGGACTGTGTCTACTAGTAGACCTTTACAACATTGCTCATTTTGTGGGAAGAATGGAAATCTTGTTGACTTTTGTTTCCGACGTGCAAAACAGATGCGTCGAGCTCATGCTTCTAAGTCTCCTAGTGGGCATAGTCTTTCTCATGACATGCACACTAAAGAGCCAAGCACGAAGACTCGATTTGTTGATGGCTTCTTTGACACCTTTTCTAGTGGTGTCGGACAGCACCGTGGACATGGTTTGCATACTTTTGGTTTTGGTCCACGAGTTGCCCCGAGGAAGGATTTTCGCCGTTGTGCAAGAGGTGGACCTCGTTTTGTTCATCAAGATACACACCCACGGCGTGGTTTTGTGAGTTCTTTTGATGCTTCTGTTGGTTCTCATCTTGGTGCTTTCAAGCAAGGCCATCGCCGCTTTTGTAGAGATGGATCTCGTTTTCCTCTTCGAGTTGTCCACTCACGGCGTGCCTTCAAGGATGAGATTGGATCTTCTTACATGGACCATCATTTGCATCATGCTAACTCACATAATGGTTCGACTGCCTCTGGTGGTGGTGTGTCCAAGGTTTGGGTTCCCAAGCATTCGCTCTCTAACCCTTCGGGACCCAAGACTCGGACATCTTGCCTTTCTCATGTGTAGGTACCAAGAACGCGGGTTGGAGAACATGGACTTAAAGATTCCAATCTTTTGCTTCATCACATGATCGGGTCACTTGATGGTTCTCCACCTCAATAATGGCCTCCAAGAGGCATGTGCTTTCATGATTGGTGCTCTCATATGTCTGGTGAGCTATCCTATACCTTCATGCCTTTATCTTCATGATTATTCATACTTGGCATGTTGTGCTTGTCTTTGTGCTCATTTATACCATATTGGCATGTTTTTCTCTTATGATATCCATGTTAGCATTCTTATCCATGTCTTGTTCTATAACATGCTTTATGCTTACATGGTTATTGTGCCTTACTGTTAATTGTGGATGCATGAGTCTTGCCATAGCTTTCACTAGCATGTTTTACTTTCGACTGTATATATGATGGATGATATGCTATGTGCTTGTTTGCTTGCTCCTATGCCTTATTGTGGATTAAGGACTTTTAGAGCTTTATCATATCTTGGATAGCATGTGTTGAAATTGTCTTGTCTATCTCCATGCTCATGTCTTAAATTATTGATTATATGCTTTTATGAGTTTTGGATCATTTGCTGCTATCCTTGCCAGTCATGTGTCTTAGTATTGTTTCCCTAGATATAGTTTCACTAACCCAGTACCAAGGTATAGACTTTTTCTGTCTCTTTGGTGTAGTCTTTCAGCTGAGAAGAAGAACATGTGGTCCAACAAGTGTTATCACCTCAAGCTGTTGGTTCTTCTTCATTTGTGCCTTCAATGATGACTATCACTTCTCAGAGACGAAGGAATTTGAGATGAGGATGATGGGTGAGCGCAACTACCTTCTGAAGCTTCAAGGATTGGATCTTCATCTATCATGACTACATCTCACTGCCAAGCAGTGGGACTTAGGTTAGAGCTTCTATACCCTACATTTGTGTATGGTATCCCTAGTCTACCTTGCATTGCATCTAGTTCGTGTCAGGTGTTGGGTTTGTTGGGTTCAGGGTAGATAGGAGGCTCTGTTCTAGCACGTGTCCCTTCTAGACACTCTTCTTATCCCATGATTTGCTAGGATGCATTCTTCTCACAGCCTAGGTCGAGCTTGTCTCCCAATCACTAGTGTTAGCAGGTTTTTGAGTTGCCTGTAAGCTTTTTAGTGTTGGTGTTTCGCTCCCTAGCTTTTCGAGTTGCTTTTCCTAGAGATCGTGTGGCGTTTGAGGTCTTTGTGCTAGTTTTTGTGGAGTCCAAGGCCTTTTGGCAGATCTTCCCTCAAAGCCTTTTTAGACCCAACAAGGTTTGCCACCTTGAGAAGCAAGTTAGGGATAATTTATCCCTATGGGTTGGTTTGAGGGGGAGTTGGTTCTTTTCTGGATCTTTTCTGATACCTTCTTCAAGTGGTATCTTCTTCGGATCTTTTTGATCATTTTTGATCTTTTTAGGCTTTTTAGTCTTTTATGCATCTCATTGTATCATATTGCATACATATGAAAAATCCAAAAAGATGCATTGTAATATAAGCTTTACTGCTCATCCTTTAAATTGATGAAGCTTTGCTTATTACCCTCTTGAGCTTTAGTATTTCAATTCTTGCTCAAGATTGTGTTTAGTGTGACTTGCTAGAATTATGCTTTCACATGTGCAGCAATGTCTTTGCTATATGAGCTAGAACTTTTAATATAACTGGAACTGAAAATTACAATTTGTGGATCTTTTAGCTAGTTGCGTAATTAGTGATCTTTTTGTGACATTGGCCCTATCAAAATTGCTTTGTTAGCTTTGGAATCTAGAATTGAACATCTTTGAGCTTTCAGTTCATTAAAGAATCTAAAACAGCCCTTGTGCAAAATAAAAAATGATCTCTTTTGTGCGAAAAAACTGATCTCACCAATTCTTTCTCATGAGACGGCTTGCCATTGTACTAGGCATGAACTCGGGGAGTTTTGGATAACCTAGACCACTCTTTTAAGCTTTTGTTGCTTGGGATGGTCGCGGCAAGGCTTGAGATCTAGCACATGGCTAAAAAGCAAATTGTCATAATTGGTTGAAGCTTAGGAAGAGATTGTGGATGGCTCCTAGTCCAGAATCTTCTTTACTAAGATAGACCGTTTATCAACTTGAACATTTATTGCAAATGAGAAACAGTTGAGAATTGGGCTTTTGACAAAAACTTGTGCAAGATGATTCTTTTCAGGACTTTTTGTCTCTAAGATGGTCTTTGCTAGCTTCTGGATCTCACATTGACATTCTGACAAGGCCATTATCACCTTAGGATAACTGTTGTTGAACTTGCTAATTTTGACGCATTGCTTAATTTAATTCAACAACATGTGATATATTGAGCTCATTAGCCTAGCTTTGCTATATATGTCTTAACATGATCTTGCTAGCTTTGTCAGCCTTGTTGTATCTTGAGTAATGGTAGAAATGCTAGCCTGTTCAATTGAGTAATCTCCAAAGCTTCTTTTGTCTAAAAATTGAAAAATCAAAACAAAAATGAAGCCACCCCATTGCATTTCGTGCATGTTCTTTCTTTTGCTTCTTCCTTGCTTGTGCTTTTGTCATCTCTGGATGAGAGGAAGGGATGATTCCTTGATGAATCTATTGTCAAAGGGGGAGAAGATATAGCGAAAATGTAGTGTTAATAAAGAGCTTTTTGGTTATGGGGGAGAAGTTTTATAAGGGGGAGAAATGGAGAAATTGAAATTTCATATTCTCTCTTTAAAATGATGATCATAGTGAGTGGGAGCATTCATATTGCATTCTTTTGGTTTTATTGCCTTTTCTTAACTTGAATTGCAATTCTTGAAGCCTCACAATGATCTAAGGTCAAATAGAACAATTGTTCTTTCATATGGACCTTAAGTGAGATTTTTGTCGATTCTTTAGAAATTAAAGCTTTTGTGCTTTCTTTTGTTGTATATCACTTGCCCGTGCTATTCTGGAGCCAACTTGGTCTTTTCCATTGCTTTCTCTTGCTAATGGACCAAGTTGTGCCTTTGTCTTGAAGTCATGAGTTCTTTTCTTTTCAAACCTCAAACTTACATTTTTCGAGAGATTGCCAATGTGTTCATCAAGGGGAGATTGTGGATATCATGGGGATATGCTTATGATCTTAGGATGATGAAACAATTGGCAATGGTGCTTTTGGTTTGAAGTTTCAAGTGTTTTCGATAAAGTTTGGATCTGTCGGTCGTGGCGGCCCGACCGCTTTTGTCTTGAATGTTGATATAAGTGGTGAATTGATTTTGGGATAGGTCATATCCATATTTGTTAATGCATATGTGTTGCATATTGCATGTTTTCACTAACGTGGGTCAAGTTGTGAAAAACTTATTCCCGGATTCGTGTTTGCTTGTCTATTGTTGTGCAGGTGGCTTGAAGGTCAACAACGGTCAACGGCGAGGAGGATCGGGACTAAGCTTGGAGAGCTGAGGTCCAGAACGATCAAGGATGCCGGGTGAGGTCAATGAATTCAAGCATGGCACAGAATGGACATGGATGACCGAACGGGCAGTTCGGTGCGACTGGTTGGATCAAACGGTGCGGGAGTCATTGCAAGTGCTTAGTGGTGCCGGTGGGATTCAGACGGGAGAGACTTGACGACATGGAGCCGTTGATCAACCTACACGTGGCAAAGTAGGCGAGTGTTTCGCGCAGATGGACTCGGTCTTTTGGAGAAGGATCGAGAAGGGGTATTTTGGTAATTTTACGAAATACCATCTTGGTGACCTTTTGGCTAAACCACGGCGCGGGACAGCGGAAAGGAAGAGGTTTAAGTCAAGAGAATTGAAGACGGCGCTTTAATTTGCGTGCGTGTGTGTTCCATTGATGTTGGGCCTTAACGGAAGCCCATTAGGCTTAATCTTCTAGAAGCCCCAATTCTAAAAGGGTTTTAGGGTTGGTGGCTGTCATATAAAAGGATTGAGATGGGACTTTAGGGTGGGGCGCTGGTAGAGCTCCTGGCTGCGCCCTGTTGTGGCTGCTGGAGAAAAAGGAGTGCCCATGAAAAAAAGGCAGTGTGTGGCGGCGCCTTTGCCTGGAGAAAAACTGAAGCTCCCGGCGGCTTGTCCTTGCCGCTGGAGCATCTGGTGATCGCCGTTTTTTTATGTCTTGAGTTTTGTATTCGGCTGCTTCTTGATGCGAGTGTTTCTGGATCTGTTTATTACCTTTTCTGTCGTTTCTTGTGTGGGTGGCGGCCGGTTCTATCCCGAGAAAGAAAAGCTGCGCCCTAGAAAAACTAGAGCGCCTGTAAAATCTGCGTGATGTAGCGCTGGAAGTTGAGCCCGTAAAAATCATTGGCAGCGGCGCCCAGTAATCTTATCGATTTGCTAGCTGTGTCCTTGGTGAGATTTTTAGTTCATGCATTTGAGTAAAGTCTTTGTTGCTAGCGCTGTTTGTTGGTGCGGAAAAATCTGGAGCCCTGTGACGGATCCTTTGCTGGTTAAGATCTGTTTGTGATCTGTTTTTTTTTTGCTGCCTTTTTCTATGCGTTGTGGTGTTCAGAAGTAGGCGACGGCTTGGAATGCAGTTGGATGTTGCAGCCGGCGGCTGTGCAGGAAGCGTAGCCTGTAGTCTCGGGTAGACAAAACATCAAAGATTCCAGTGATTTGTTTATCGTCGTTTTGCTGCTTAGCGCTGAAAAAACAGACCCGTGGCGGCGTCTTGTCCTCTGGAGAAAGAGGTTTGATGGAGCTGTAGTAAATCGCTGTTTTTGCCTCATGTCATTGTTGCGATTTGACTGAATCCTTGATTCATAGTGTTGTGCATTTTGCTTCTTGCTTTGATGCCAAAAAGCCTGTGTGTGCGGCAGCTTGTCTCATCGGTTTGGGAATTCATAGCTTTTGCTGTTTAGATTTTTTATTTGGCTGCTATCAAATGGTGTGGCTGATCCTGTTGATTGCTGTTTGAAGAATTGTTTATTAAACTTGTCGCCCGAGAAAAATGAGGAGCCTCGAATTTGGCGACTTGTGGCTTGATGAGCGCAACAAGAAAAATCGAGTTTGTAGCAAATTGCGATGGATAGCCGATTTTTTTCTTGCGTGTGATGTTTTGATTTGTTTATTGCTCGCACTCGCTTGTTGGTGCAACGAGTCTCGATTTATGTGCTTTATGCGTTCTGCTGTTTGGATTTGGTGTTTATTGCTTGGCTCCTTCAACCAAAGCTTGCGGCAGCTTGTTGTATCATCGGCAGCAGCTTGCTCTGTTCTGTAGTCAGAGAAATCAAGATCCAGCAGTTTGCTGTTTACATTTATTTATTTGCTTGGGCTGCCTTTATGATTCGATTGTATCTCTGTTTGTTGTGCGTGTGCGTGCGGTCTTGAGGTGTTTTTAGTCTTGTGCCTCGGGGTTTGATCGGATTCAACACTGGTCATCATTTGTATCAGATCTGATCTTCATAGCTTTTATAGCTATTGGAGTGAAAGTAGTGTTGAGTTCGATCGAGGTGAAAAATAGAGAAAGCGTCTATTCACCCCCCCCCCTCTAGTCGCCTTTCCGTCCTCTGATGAGTCGTACCCTTCGTTAGACCTCCTCCTCGGGACCTCCCTCGACCACCCCCTCAATTGGACCTCCTCCCTAGAGCCCGTTCCTAATTCATCTATTTCAGTGCCTTTTCTTTTGATTCTAGTTTGGTAGTTTTTGGTTTTTATTTGGATTTGTTGTATTTATTTGGCTCTTTTCGCACGTGTAGATTCTGACTTTTCTGAAGAGTTCTTGGACCCAGCAACCTCGACTGAAGCTTCTCAACTCTTTAACGAAGGCAAGTCGTAGACCTTTGATCATGTCGTACCCCGTTTTGCAAGAAATATATTATTTTATACCAACATGCATGGCTAATTGTATAAAAATGGTTTGGAAAATAGCTAAATACATACTCGACAGTATGACTCCTTGAATACTTGTGATTGACATGTTGACATATCCCTTGGACACCATAGGTTGGGTAATCTTAGTTGGACATTTTTGTGATACCAACATGGGTGCATATATTGCTTAGTCCTGCTTTAGTTATGCGATGTCTCTCGATCACATGATTCAATGATGATAAATTTGACTTAATGATATATGGAATTGTGGCACAGCCATTGTTGTTAAAAGATGTTGTGCCATGGTCAGGGTGGTCATTTGGCCGGGTTGAACCCAAAATGATTTTTACTCGGGCGGGTGATCATGCAGTAAAGGGGGTGCTAGAAGCACATTGGGATCTGGTTGTCTCGCCTGAGTAGTCACTAAGGACTTAACCTTGTAAGCCATTGATCTAGGCCTTACCGTACAACCACATGTCCAGAATGGGGTGGACCTGGCCGACTAATTAGCAATGTTTTGAGTCGGTTCTGTGTTGGCTGATTATGGCGCAAGAGGGGGCCGGTGTGGTGAATCCTTAGCGAGCAGTACTGAGTCAAAAATGGAGCTTTGTAAAGGCCTTGTCACGTGCTCTAGACTGCTTACCTAAGGTAGTGAGCAGGGGCATCGATGGGTGCCCAACCAACTAGAGAAGTTGTGTGTTGTGGGTAAAGCTGTATAACCTCTGCAGAGTGTAAAACTATTTGCATAGTAGTGTCCTCGGTTATGGACAATGCCTAGTGATTTCACGCAAGGGGTAGACTTTCTCAAAGTTGTTGTGGTTGGTCCCGAGTGGTTTGGGACGTGAACAGGGTGTTCCCGAGTGGTCTGGGAAGTGGACAGGGTGTTCATGAGTTGTTTCAAAGAAACTTGATTACTTAATTATTAATCTTTCAACTTGTGCTTTGCAATCTACTTACTGTATTTCCAGTCAATTCAGCTTTCTGCAAAGTAACCATAAAGCTATCCTGTTAAGCCTGACATGAATACTATTTGCATACATTTCCCTACAACTTGCTGAGTACATTCAAAGTACTCACAGCTTTATGCCCTCTGGTTGATCAGCCGCTGAAGAGGACCCAGGGAGCTCTGAGCTCTTTGAAGAGGAGTTCTTCGAAGACCATGCGTGCTAGAAGACGTCCTCCACTCGATTGCCTATGGGCAGGTCGAATGGCTTCCATGTGTATTTTATTTTCCGTTGTGTTGTAGCCCTGCGTGGCAGCTTTGTAATAACCTTGATCATAAGGTCTTTTGTTGCTATTAATATTAATTTGTCTGCTTCTTCTATAGTTTATTGTATGGTTTTGATTGCATAGATGTTGAAACTGTGCGGACTAGCTACTGATCATGGGACTGGTCCAGAATGTACAGAGGGTCCCGGGGTTACTTACTCAGGGTCCCGACAGCGGACGAGGAAGAATACAATCAATTTGACGAGTTGCCTCCTTTTGAAAACAACATACGGATCGAGGAAAAACAACGTGACGAAACTGGCTACATACGCGTCAATCATCATGAATGGCTAATTTTTAAAGGAGATAAGCAAGTAGAATGATGAATGAAATGTTTATGTGTCATATGTTCTGAATTTGCATTTATGTATATGAGAATGTGTCATATGGGGAGTTCTACAATGTAGATTGAACTTGATTGGGATAAGATTGAACTTAATGGTATATATGTGTGTTTGTTTCTGAATGGCTAATTTTAGTTTATTTGAGTTAATTGATTTTTGAAATGGATGTGCTTGTTTCTGAAATGAATGTGAATTAGATGCATACATGTACTTATTATGTTTCTGCTTGTTTCATAGGGCATGGCTAGCATTTCCTGAGGCTAGCCAATAAACAGAAATAGCTTTAGCAATACAAAAGAATATCACAAACGGTTCCTTAGGACAAACCGTCTGTGATACACAAATATCACAGACGGTTTCATCTACAAACCATCTGTGATACATTAGATATCATAGACAATTTCATCTACAAACTGTTTGTGATACATCAGATATCAAGATAGTTATTTATTGGAACTGTCTGTGATGTGTATTTATCATAGACGGTTCTACTTTAGAACCGTCTATGATGTTCAACCCTATTTTTATTCGGACTCTAGGGTTTTCCCACGCCCCCACTCAAACGATTAAGTTTCTCTAACTCTCCCTCCTCCACCGAGCCCGTTGCCGCCGTCCTCGATGCCGCCTCCTCCTCAAGCCCAACGCATCTCCTCCCTGGAGCCCGCCGCCTCCACCTCGAGCATGAGCCGCCGCCTCCCTGAACCCGGCGCCCCTCCTTCCCCGAGCCCGGTGCGCCTCCTCCCTAAGCCTGCCTCCTCCCCTCCCCCGAGCATGCATCACCTCCTCCTCCCCCGAGCTCAGCGTGCCTCCCCTTCGACGCCTCGTCCTGCTGCTCCGGTGCTCCCCGGTCGTCCTTCTCCTCGACATCCAAAGGTAACCGATACAATGTGCTGGGCTTGATACTGCTAATGGAATATATTCCAATGTGGTATGGTGGGCTTGAGATGAATGCTCTGTGATGATAATAGTCTTGTACTGAAATAGTTTTGATAATCGGGTTTGAACTTGAGCTCTAAATGGAATGCTTACTACTGTTGATTGATCTTTAGCATTTAGTCTCTTACTTTTAGTTGGTTAATTGGTTGATCCTCTAGGCCGAAAGTATTATCTATTGTCTTTTTTTAAAAGATCATGTCGACAGATTAGTAAAGCACTATTTTATAACTCAAAGTTTGAATTAATATTGTCAAATTCAATTAATGAAGAGTATAGACTAAAGTAGTGATATGGCCAAGATTAAATCTTATGCAACTCTACATCTGAGAGCAATATCAAAATGTTAAATCTTAGCTTTATGCTGATTTCATTTGTTCCCATGATGTTTGTGTTGAGCATATTATTCCTTTTAAATGACTTAGAGGATTTACATGTTTATATGTCAATTATGCCATTGTATTGATCCTAATTTCTTCCCTACATATCCCAATTATTTATTTATTGGTGTGTATACCAATACACATAGAGATCGAATCTTTTGATTTCTTGTGAATATGTCTTCCGCTCATTCTTCGTCATCGTCACCTCATGCGTCTGATGCGCCATCCTCTGGAATATCCAAGCGCGACAGAAGAAGAGAAATATTGAAAAGGTTCGAGGGCTGATTTACCATCACGGGGGTCGTTGCATCTGGGACACCTCTCAATCCTCGCCGAGCAGCGTCCGCATTACGGAGAACGGTCAGAATAGTTGCACGGGAATGGGTCAAGATCACCTACGATTCATGGAAGGAGTTGACCAAAGAACAAAAAAGGTGAGCTGTTGATGGATATTTTCCGATCGTTCGAGATCCCGGAACAACATCAGGCCTCCGTGCGACGACACGCGTTGCTACAGGTGTGCAAAATGTGTAAGAACTTCAAGAGCACGCTTGTCAAGCAATACGTACAAAAGGATCTGACGCCCTTCTAGAAGTATCTGTTCGTGGAAGAGTAATGGCAAGACTTTGTGGTGAATAAGACGACAGATGATTTTAGGAGTGAAAGTGCGATGTACAGGGCCCTCTAGGCAAAAAACACGCACCCCATAGACTCGGCACCGCTGAGTATGCGGGTAAAATCCAGCAATGGAGGGATCAGGATGAGCAGGCAATCCGTTGGAACGCCTCCCTGCCATTTGCCGAGATCCCTAATGAGCGCGCCCGAAACTGGATAAGTGCGAGGTCATCCACTGTGTATTCGGGGGCCATCTCTTTTCTAAACCCCACAGACGAGGAAGTGTCCCAGCGCTTGGTAAGATGTTGAACTACCTAGTTTGTAATTACTCCATAACTTCATAGGAAGTGAAATAACATGTCGGACTATTGCAAGAAGCGCTAAGTGCACAATCTTTCCAAGGCTCATTCCAGGCAGTCAGGGAGAGAGATATACTCTCCGCGGCCGTGGGAAACAATGAGCACCCAGGTCGCACGAGAGTCCTTGGTCTTTATGTTCCATGGAAACACGGATTCTCAAAGGACTCCGAAGCTTACCGGAGTATGAAGAGAGCCAAAACCGAGCGCGATGCACGGCTACGAGAGGAGATTCATGAATTCCTCAAAGATGAGATCACTAAATCCCTCAGAGATGAGGTCACTAATCGCGTCAGAGATGAGACGCGACGGTAGGTAGAGAGCCTTGAGGACAGGCTTAGGGAAAATCAGTTGCAAGTCCCGCCCCTGTTGTGCTAGCCAGCCCCCCCAACTATCGGAGTAGCTGCGCGTCCAACCCTACCCGGCCAGAAAGTGATGACAGATTTATTATTGATGACATCGCAGTAATAATAATTATCTTTGAAATGCTCGATCTGTTGATAAGCCTATTGGAGTAGCTAATTTTATATCGTTATATAGGTGGCTATGAAGTACAAGCTCCAAGTGAGATATGCCTCCATTGCCCTGGACGCTACTTGCGGCCAAGAGAATCCATCCTATGCCATGGTCTTGTTGCACGGTGTAAATCCAGCGCTGGGTTTTGCAAAAGTGAATATGGACGGTGTTCAGGACAATTTCGACGTCGTACCGCTGTAGAGGCCCCCAAATGACGAGGTCGTGACTCTAAGGCAAGCCATTGGAACATTCATCTAGTGGCCCAAGACAGACATCTGCCTGGAGCTACCTGCACTGGTGTCAATTTCACGGGAATATCCTGCAACGGTGCCGAGTCCACTGGAGCTACCTGCACCAGATTTATCTGCATCGGAGCTACCTGTATCAGAGTTACCTGCACCGATGCGGCAAGGGCCCGGTGCATCATATGCATCTACACCTCATGCCCGGTCGACTCTCGTGAAGTCGACCTCTAAAAAGCGAGGCAGTAAGGGAAAATCGAAGATGGTCGACTCCTGTTCTGATATCCTCTTCTTGTCGTTGGCCCAGAAATTCGTGCCAGGCGAGCCGTTGGTCGAGACGGTAGAGCGACACCCTACCCTAGGAATGGCTTGCACGAGATTGCATCTATGGTACATCGAATAGGCCAACAAGATGGATGGACAATGGCGCTCGGGTGTCAACGTCAAGTTCAAGAAGGATCATCTTAACCATGTGGTTCAAGACTGTGTCTTCACGGTTACCTTCGAGGACTTGTTCTTTCTCTTCAACCTCGACGCCCTCGACGCCTCACTCATGCGATGCTGGACACTGTAAGTGTGTACAATCACGGTCAACGTTTGTGTAATACCGATAAATGTTATATATAACTCCTTGCTTTTGTGTGTGTGTGTATATATATATACACACACACACGCATGATTTCTAAAGCCGGGTTAAGGAAATCACCGGTTGGTTTCCTTGACCCACATTTGGTCTCCATGTAAAACATCAAGGAGAATGCAAAATTCGTCGAGGATCACATGACGGAATCATTGCTGGCTCACTGTGACAAGGAATTCATATTTTTGCCCTACAACCAGGAGTAAGTGCTGCACTAGTGGTTATACTTGTTGATTTGTACTTTATAAGAAACATGAACTTAGGTTTAATGACCATGGCGACATACCCATGTAGGTTCCACTGGATTCTAATTGTAATTATACCAAAATAGAATAAGGTAATATACCTAGATTCTCTAAAGAGGGCCAAACACGACTTCACAGTTGTTCGACAATTAATTGACGAGTAAACACATTTCCTCCATAGATAACTCTATTGTAGTCTTTCCTTCCTTTGCAATGGCTAAGGCTAACTTCTTGGAATCACGTAGGTCATTCCCCATGTACTTTGCTAAAGGAGAGAAATCCAACGGAAGGATCCTGTGACACGATCTAAATTTCTCGGTATTCGCTAGTACATATTAATCCTATATAACACCTCGTAGTAATGCCTCTCAAACTAACCAATTCTATTTTTGCAGTGCCACCAGCAACCGCCGGGCAATATATATGGATACTATATTTGGTACAATATGGAACTACTCGTCGGTTCCACGATGACCAATGATCCTCAGGTTTCTCAATTGTGCAATAATTATCTCATACTTATCAATCTATATATGCACGAATTTAATCTTCCTAGCGACAGGTTGTGAGCATCGCTACAACTGCGTTAGAACAGGGCCAGCTTATAAACATTCGAGGATAATTTGCGTCATTCTTGAACCGTGAGGTCATAAATCCAAATAGGAAGTTCCACAATGTAGGTTGAACTTGATTGGTATAAGATTGAACTTAATGGTACATGTGTGTAAATGTACATGAATGGTTAATTTTAGTTAATTGATTTATGAAATGGATGTGCTTGTTTCTGAAATAAATGTGAATTGGATATATACATGTACTTATTGTGTTTCAGCTTGTTTCAGGCGGCATGGCTAGCATTTCCTGAGGCTAGCCAATAAATGAAAATAGATTTAGCAATACGAAAGAATATAACAAACGGTTCCTTAGGACAAACCATCTGTGATACATCAGCTCTTATAGATGGTTTTATCTACAAACCTTCTGTGATACATAAGCTATCACAGATGGTTTCATCTACAAACCGCCTGTGATACATCAGCTATCACAGACAATTTTATCTACAAACCGTCTATGATATATCAACTATCACAGACGGTTTTAGCTACATACTGTCTGTGATAGTCAATTATCACAGACGGTTCTGAGTTAATAACCGCCTATGATAGTCTGCATCACAGACGGTTCGAAAACCGTATGTGGTGACCTCATGTGAACCATCTGTGAAGACCTTTTCTATAGTAGTATAAATAGACAGCTCGTGTACATAGTAGATGAGAGGATCTAATAATCCTCAATTAATTAAATTGTTTATCTGTAATATTCGTTATATATAATAATGTCTTTACACGACCTTCAAATGTACTCGTCATCATCAATAATGAGGGAGATTATAATTACCTAGTGGTCATAAGCTATTCTACCGTCACGTTATATGATCATAAGTCATCCTACTGTCATCACGTGGTCGTAAGATCTTCTACGACCATCTACTGATCATAATTTCTACTACGATCACCATATGGCCATAAGCTTTACTACAACCAGGTTAATTACGACCACCCTATGGTTGATAACGACCACAGACATGTGGATCCAATCGACTAGGGACCTCATGCACTGTGTCTAATTACACACAGTAGTAAATATGTGTTGTTATCCTTCGGTATAACTGCACATATTAATCTTTGTCTCTGGTATAACCGAAGACGAACATGGGGCGTGATCTCTGTAGAGTTTGTACAGCTTTACCCACACGAGATAATATGCTCTTTGTGTCGGCTAACCCACACTTCCTAAGGCGTGTGACAAAGCAATTATCACAAGGCCGTTACAATGATCTACCACAAAGTACTCATGCCCGCTAAGGTTTCCCTTCCATTGGACTGACCGTCCTCCGGGAGCCCCCTCTTGCGCCAGGTGGGACTATAGTCTAACCGACACCCACACATACAACATGGCACAAATATCTATGAGGCATCCCAAATTAATAAGCCAGGTCTTGCCCATACAAGATATGTGGTGGTACGGTAAGGCGTAGCAAAATACGCTCAAAGACTGGTCCTTAATTGACTTGGGCGTCTTTCAAAATCAAACCTTGGGTCTAAATCTTAACCACATTAAGCTCGTGCATAAACCTGCACCCACCATTCATCCGTTTCGCCCAAGTCCAAACTATTTTTGATTTTATTTGCAAAAACCACCTTTATAAACTCTCTATGGTAAAACAATACCATAGATTCAAGTTTAAATCAATTTGCATTGTTTTGGCTAAATCCTCCCAAAATCAAAATTATGGTCTAAGCATTTGCTAAGCATGAATAATTTCCAAACCAATTTATCTATGGTGACAAAGGAATGACATTTCAATATTCAAAATTGGCCATACAATAGCAATTGGAATAACTAAGCATTTAAACAGGGTATTAAAATAATTGACTAAAAATATGCATGCAATAATAATTTTAAAAACTGAATTAAATAACTTTAAAATACTGGGGGCAACATGGTCAAGGCTATAACTTGCCTTCGTTGAAGTCTTGAAACTCTAATTCCTCTGAAGGATCTACCTCTCCGGAATCGTCAAAGTCTATACGTGAAAGTACGATAAATTCAAATAAAAATCAAATAAATTCAAAAAGACAAATCAAATTAACTCCAAATCAAAATATTATACTTTATTCAGCTAGATAATGATTTTCTAAGATTTTAGCAATTTGAATCACCCAATTTGGAGATTGGATGCAAAAGTTATGAATTTTACAAGTTTTAAACCTAAATCAGATTTTAATTTCATTTATGGATTTATTTTCCCGAAGGAAATCCCGATTTATTGCGCAATCATGGCGTCACCTCGGGTGTCGTGACAAAGCGGGCCTTCACCAGCATGCTGACGGGCGTCACTAACAAGCGGGCCCCACGACATCGCGGCGTGCGCACGCAGCGTCTTGGCTCGTGCCGGAGGTGGCGCCACGTGGGCATGTCGTCGCCCGGAGTGATGTGGCATCGTGATGGCAACAACATGGCTAAGCCACGTCAGCCCGACAAAGGCGCGAGGCCGGCGGCGAGCTCGCCGGCGTTCTACGCCGCGGCGAGTCATGCGGGTGGTACCAACAGTGAGAGGATGAGATGGGGATCCTGGTGCACTACCTTGGTGCGGCGGGATGGGTCGTTTTGGTCGTCAGCGGCGAGGTTTGGCGGCAGCGTCTTTCGGTCGACGGCGAAGTAGGGGCTCTGGGGATCCTCCGGTGATGTGGGTGCGCGCACCGGCTTCGCGACGACGCGGTGATGCTGATGGTGGCGGAGGCGAGGACGCGGAGTCAACGGGGACGCTGGAATCGGAGAAGGAACGTAGTTCCACCGCCGGCGAGAAACTTCAAAATCCGGGCTCTAGAAAGCGATTGGGGAGAGGTGCTCTGAGGCGTTGGGATGAGAAGAGAAGGGCGCACACTAGGGGCTATTTATAGGGGCTCGAGCGGCCTCCCGATGGCGTAACGGCAGCGGAGTTCTTTTCGGAGCCGAAAGGGATAAGGAGATTTGAACGAGATTTAAACCAAATTTTGAACGAGATTTACGCGGTTAAATCGGGCCGAACTGCCGTTGCCGGGTGGAACTCGGATTCACGGCAATGGCGATCGCGAGGAAGAATCCAACGCGAGGAAGGAGAAAAGGAGGTGGGAGACGACCCTGTAGCAGCGGTCCCACATGTCGGCGGAAGGAAAAGAAGGAAAGAAGGGGCGCACTCGTGAGGCGTCCGATGTTAATCGAACGGCTACGGTGAGTTGGGCGAACGCGCATGAAGAGACAGGCCATGCGGGCCTTGCGTGCACGTGGAGGACTTGGGCCGAAGAAGAATTCGGCCCAAACACTGTTGGCAAATTTCTGTTGATTTTCCAATTTGTTTAATTCAGTTAAATCAACTAGCTTTAGAAAATACTAAATAAACTCCAAAAATTATGAGAAAATTCACAGAAATTCTCAGAGGTATTTTGGACTTAAATAAAATATTTCCATCTTTTCTTTTGGTAATAAATTTTGCATATAAAATTGTTTAGCTTTAAAATAATTATGGAGAAGCTTTAAAAATTTCAGAAAATCCACACAAATAAATAAGTTTTAAATTTTCTCTGAAATTGAAATTTTGGGCTGTTACAAACCTATCCCCCATAAGGGAATCTCGACCCCGAGATTCAGACTTGGCCAGCAAGAAGGTGGGGATACTCTGCTTTAAGATCTTCCTCTCGCTCCCAGGTGGCTTCACTTTCTAGATGGTGGCTCCACTGGACTTTGTATGAACGAATGATTTTGCTCCTGGTAACATGCTCTGCAACGTCTAGAATCTTGATTGGTTGCTCCACATAAGTAAGGTCCCCTTGAAGATCAATGCTCTCTAGAAGGGTCTGATCTTCTGGCACTCGGAGGCACTTCTTTAGCTGGGAGACATGAAAAACATTGTGTACCGCAGATAAGGAGGTTGGCAGTTCTAACTGATAGGCGACTTCACCTCTCTTTGCCAAAATTTTGTAAGGTCCCACAAATCTGGGTGCAAGTTTTCCTTTGGTCCGGAACCTTCTTACTCCTCGGAGTGGAGTAACTCTGAGGTAAACAAAGTCTCCTATTTCAAAGGTTAATTCTCTTCGACGATTATCAGCATAACTCTTCTGTCGGGATTGAGCCACTTTCAGACGTTCCCTTATTGCTTTAACCTTGCTTTCAGCTTCTTCGATCAACTCCGGTCCAAAGAATTGATGCTCTCCTACTTCATCCCAAAGGAGCGGAGTTCTGCATTTTCTGCCATACAAAGCCTCAAATGGAGACATTTGTAAACTGGCTTGGTAGCTATTATTGTACGAGAATTCTGCATAGGGCAGATTCTTATCCTAGCTTTTTCCGTAATCTAAGGCACAGGCTCAAAGCATGTCTTCAAGAACTTGGTTGACACGTTCCGTCTGGCCATCTGTCTGTGGATGATAGGCAGTGCTGAAGTTGAGTTTGGTACCCAAGGCTTCGTGCAGGCTCTTCTAGAACCGGGAAGTGAACTGGGAACCTCGGTCGGACACGATCTTCTTGGGTACTCCGTGTAGACAGACAATCTTGGCTATGTACAATTCTACTAATTTGTTGCTCTGGTAGGTGGTCTTGACTGGGATAAAGTGAGCTACCTTAGTCAACCGGTCAATTATCACCCAGATGGAATCACATCCCGATTGGGTTCTAGGAAGTCCGGTGATAAAGTCCATACCAATTTCCTCCCACTTCCATTCGGGAATTGGTAATGGTTGCAACAAACCAGCGGGTCTTTGATGCTCTGCCTTAACTCGTTGACAAACATCACAACGTGCTACAAACTCTGCAATTTCATGCTTCATGCTGACCCACCAATATTTTTCCTTCAGATCCTGGTACATCTTCGTGCTTCCGGGATGGATGGAGTAGGGCGATTCATGAGCTTCCTTCAGAATCGACTATTTTAATTCTTGTTGATTAGGTACACAGATGCGGTTTCCAAATCACACTGTTCCTTGTTCATCTTCCGTAAATCCTGGGGCTTTGCCTCTTCTCATATTCTTCTTGATTTCTTTGATGTCTTCATCTTCTGACTGCTTTTCTCTAATTTGACTCTGAAGAGTGGGTTGAACTTCCAAAGCATTGACACACCCTTGATTGACAATCTCCAGGTTTAGGTGCTTCAGTTCTTCGTACAATTCTGGTTGATTTTTCTGAACCCAAATGGTGTTGCATTACGCCTTTCTGCTTAGGGCATCTGCAACAACATTTGCTTAGCCCGGATGATAATGGATTCCAAGGTCGTAATCCTTTATCAACTCTAACCATCTTTTTTATCGGAGGTTGAGTTCTGACTAGGTGAAGATGTATTTCAGACTCTTATGATCCGTGAAGATCTCACAGTGGTTACCAGTGAGATAATACCGCCAGATCTTCAAAGCATGCACAATTGATGCTAATTCAAGATCATGAGTTGGATAATTCGCTTCATGTGGCCTTAACTGTCGGGATGCATAGGCCACAACTTTACCTTCCTGCATCAGCACACATCCAAGACCTTGACGAGATGCATCGCAGAAGATTTCAAAGTCTTTATGAATATCTAGCAATACTAGCACAGGTGCAGAAACTAAACTCTTCTTCAGCTCTTGGAAACTCTTCTCGCAGGCATCTGTCCATTCAAACTTCTTCTCCTTCTTCAGAAGTTGTGTCATGGGTCTTGCAGTCTTGGAGAATCCTTCAATGAACCTACGGTAATATCCGGCTAGCCCGAGAAAACTCCTTACTTCTGTGATAGACTTTGGTTGCTTCCAATCCATAACGGCTTCAACCTTAGCTGGATCTACGGCAACTCCTCCTGCTGACACGATATGGCCAAGGAAGGCCACTTGCTTTAGCCAGAATTCACTCTTGCTGAATTTGGCGTAAAGCTGGTGCTCTCTGAGTTTCTCCAAAATTATTCTTAGGTGCTTCCCGTGTTCTTTTTCATCCTTTAAATAGATGAGAATGTCATCGATGAAAATAACCACAAACTTATCCAAGAATTCCATGATCACTTTGTTCATCATATTCATGAAGTAGGCGAGGCGTCACAAACCGAACGACATTCTTGTAGAATTCATACAACCCATATCCGGTTGTGAAGGCGCTTTGGGATATCTTACGGCCTAATCTTCGCTTGATGATAGCTGGATCGTAGATCGATCTTCGAGAAGATGCTTGCTCCCTTCAACTGATCGAACAGATCATCAATCCTGGGTAGCGGGTACCTATTCTTGATCGTCACCTCATTGAGCGATCTATAATCCACACATATTCTCATACTATTGTCCTTCTTCTTGAAAAATAGTACGGGTGCTCCCCAAGGTGATGAACTTGGTCGAATATAACCTTTGCTCCTTAGTTCTTCAATTTGTTTCTTCACTTCTGCTAGCTCATTGGCTGGCATTCTGTAGGGTCGCTTTGAGATTGGAGCGGTCCCTGGGACTAAGTTAATTAAGAACATCACGTCCCTATCTGGTGGCATGCCGGGTAACTCTTTAGGAAAAACATCGGGGTATTCTTGCACCACTGGTATGTCTTTTAGCCTTACTTCCTTCAAGCTGGTCAGGATGGAACTTCCTCCGATTGAAGACTTGGGTCTGAATTCTACTGATTCTCCTTGTTCATTGGGGAGGTTGATAGACCTATTGGCACAGTCTATCTGTCCCTGATTCCTGGCTAGCCAGTCCATTCCAAGAATCACATCCAGACCTTGAGAATGCAGTACTATCAAGTCTGCTAGAAAGATTACTCCGGATATTTCAAGGATAAGGTTTGGGCATAGAGAGCTGGTTCTCATTTCTGAGCCCGGGGAGTGAATTATCATGGGGTTATCTAGAGGAGAGATGGGTAACCCATATTTTCCCACAAACTTATTGGAAACAAAGGAATGCAAAGCACCGGAATCAAATAGGACTGATATGGGTACTGAATTAACGAGAAACATACCAAGAACGACATCCGGTGCTGCTTGAGCCTCCTCTGCAGTGATGTGGTTCACACGTCCCTTCGTGTCTTGGGATCTTTGGGGTGCCATGGGTGGTCGGAACTCTAGGTCTTGGCTTGGTACTCTTGCGCCTGCTGCTTCTTGGACATCTATTGGCATAATGTCGATCTCGTTCTTGATGAAGCAATTATTCTTCTTTGCCGATGATAAATCGGAGTTCTTTTCTTTGAGGCCCCGATTGAGTTCTTGTGAAAGCCGGAAGGGTTGGCCTTGTTGCCTTGGTCTTTGGAGCTACGGGTGTAGAGGATCGAATCTTCCACTGAGGGGCTAAGGCCGGGGGAGGCGAGGTTTGGGTTGTCCTCCAAAGATTAAACTTCGAGCGACCATCCTCCGCTTGCAGTTCTCCATCTCTATATGTTTGCCTTCTGGCGAATTGCTTTGTCCTGGCTGTTGGAAGTTAGTGAAGTCTGAGAAATCGCTTGGACAGATATCTCATCATTCAGTCCTTCCATGAACTTTTCCTGCCTGTCTTCATCTTTGGCTACGTCTTGTGGGGCGTAGCGAGCAAGCTGGTTGAACTTATGCAGGTACTCACTCACCGAGCGGTTGCCTTGGCGAAGCGCGTTGAATTCCTTCTTTTTCAATGTCATCATCCCTGCGGGGATGTGAGCATAATGAAGCTCGCACAAACTCTCCCCAAGTGATAGCTTGAGCGTTGGCATGGGTGATGAGGTTGTCCCACCACTCCGAAGCGGGACCGTTGAGTTGGTGGGCGTCGAAAAGTACCCTCTCGCAATCCGAGCATCGGTAATATCCAACTTCTTCCCTATGGCGCAGAGCCAATCGTTGGCGTCCATAGGTTCGATCTTTAACGAGAACGTCGGAGGACACATCCTCATGAACTCCGACATCGTCAGCTTCTGCGGAGGTGGGGGTGGAGGTGGAGGCAGAGCGTGGGTTGCGGCTTGTATGTTTTGAACACTGCTGAGTGACTAGGCCAGCAAACTGTAAGACCAAGAGGTTTTTGGTAATGATATTTGATGATGAACACATTGACAATAAGCTAGACTTAGTCTCAGTTCTTAATGATGAATACATTGTCTCTGGAACTTGTTTGTGCTCTTCAACTGTCTTGCATTTGAGTTCTGTCAGTTTCTGCTGAAAATCAATTCTTGTCAGGATTATCGGCAGTACCGGCTTTGTACATGCAGAACTACCGAAGTGCGGTATGACCGCGGGTGTGCAGCGGTAGTACCGCAGGTCTTGTTAGATCCTGATCTGGAGCGTCCACGTGGCAAAAAGGGCTTTGTTCTCGAAGTTTTAAGCTTTTTTCGTGTTTGCGGTAATCTGGTATTTGCTTCACGGAACTACTCTTTCGGTAATATCGCGAGTAGTTCTGATAATACCGCAAGTCATTTTCTAGTGCGTTTTGCTCGGTTCGTTAGATCTTGATCTAACGGTGATTTTGAGATGAGCGTTGGACCGTCTGAACTCCTCAAGGAATGTGAGCCTTTGATCCGAAATCTAACTTTGTTATTGATGTAACGTTCGGACCGTCCCGAGATTAAAGCATTGTGAGCCGTTGATTTGAGATCGGCAGATGAAATCATCTCGGACTTGCTACAATACTCTTAAGATCGGCGGCCAGTAAAGCACGGTCCAATCGGCCCATGAATCTGGGCGTCCACGTGTCAAAGGGCGTTGTTACGAGGACTTTGCGGATGTTTGTGGAAGCGATAATACCGTGGGTTTGTCGTGGTAGTACCGCGCTTGGTTTTTCGAAAGAGAACTTCGGCGTGTCTTTGTTAAGTCAAATTCGGTTATTAGGAGCCGAGAATGGAACGCCGCGGAGACGGTAATACCATGAGTTGGTTGGCGGTAGTACCGCAAGATAGTATCTACCGCAAGGGCGCGTATGAATTTTCGAAGCGGTGTTTTGGAAGTTTTGGTAGATCTTGAGATTTTCCGATGGCGGTAGTTCCGTGATGTTTTGAGCGGTATGACCGCGTGTCTTGATAATCTGGATGCATAATGATGGTAGTACTGATTGTACTGGAAAGTTATCGCTTTGGAGAATTGATTGCGGTTTGTTGATTTTATAAGCTTTCTTTTGTTGCATGATGCATGATAGTGTTTATGGGTGTGAGTGAGCTAATGGATGGTCAAGTTGGAGAACTTGTGCCAGAATTGGTTTCCTTGATCTGTGCATGTGCGAGGTTAGGTGTTGAGGGCGAATCACGGTCGATGGCGGGATTGACTCGGACTAGGATGGGGAATATGAGGTCTTGGAAGTTGTGGATGTCAAGAAGTGGTTTGGATCGCCTTTGGAGCACGTGGAGATCAAGGGTGCATCTTTGCAAGCTACGGGATGGAGTCACGGAGGCTTATGGCATGGAGTTTTGGAAAACAGGTTTTGGAAGGAGTTCCAAAATGGTTGTTTTGAGATAAGTCCGTATTGGTGTCATGTTGGGCGTGAATAGGACTCTAGCCTATAAGAAGAGGCGAGGGTGCACTTTGTGTGTGTGCAGATTTTAGGGTTTTTGACGATAGCTTGTTCTGCATCTGTTTTGCTATGGTTTAGAGGTCCTTTGTTTTTGGGGCTTTGAGGGGTGATTGCTGAAAGCCTTGTAGACACCAATCAAGAGTGATATATAAAGTTCAGATTCGTTCAACTTTGGTTCTCGATTTGTTGATCTTCTTTGTCTTTGAGGTGATACTTGTCATGAAGTTTTTCAAGTCATCCAAAGAGGTTCTTTGGAGTTCTTGATAACAAAAAGAAATTGGAATTAGGTGATCTATTATTGCAATCATTCAACCCCCCTTCGATTGCCATTACGATCCTACACAAGCCCATCATATGCGTCTGGTGGGACATCATCTGGCGCCAATCAGGCTCTTCAGTCGGTGGAGGTGGTGGTTGTCGGACGGGATTCTCCTGATAATCCGCGTTCTTGTTTCCTTGGCCTTGAGCACTGCCACTACCGATACGGGTGGTCACCATCTGTTGGATCTTTCAAAGACTTTAGAAGAGATAGATAGAAAGAAAGCTCTAAAGGGGTAAATCTAAATAGCCCAAGCACAAACACAAGACAAAGAGCCAAAATTTTCTAAAATAGTTCTTTTATTACTTTTAATTTATTCTTTGATTATGGCTATCACAAGGGTAACGATAGCTCATAATTCACATCTAACGATTTCACTATGGAAAATAACTAGGGGGTAACAGGTGTATAATCTGGTTCACTAGAGCTACCTTCGCCTGCCTTATAGCGAGCCAGCTCTTCTTCTACGGCTTTTAGCCTTTCTTCTGCATCTTGCAGGCTATCTTGAGCGGTACGCAGGTCATCTAGAATATTTCCGTAAGCATAGTCCATTGCCTTGGACAGGTTCACCTGGTGCGTAAGCTCAGGAGAGTCCTCGTTATCGGCTGGGCAAAAGGTGCTGTCCAGCCGAGTCGGTACGTGCATTGGATGGTAGTGAAATTCGGAACCGTGGAACCGATTGTTATAGGTGTAGTGTAGGCGTCTTGTGGCTTCTCTGGCCGCGTCTTGAATGCCTTCAGCGAAGGTACCGCACCTTATTGGGGCGTCAATGATGTGGAAGTCTGTGTTTGGGTTGAGGTTGGCGTAGAGGATCACTTCAACTCTCCAGCGATATTGGCTTCCCACTTTATACTGGTACCCTTAATAGGTTGGTCTTTCGTTGTAGTCCAGGTGTTACATCATCTTCCAAAGAAGCGCAACCCAATGTCCTGCGAAAATTCCGTGGGAAGTCCGGGTTGGTTTTTCAGCCATCTACAATTTTAGAGGAGGAGATGAGTTAGTAACCATTTTTAAAGAGAAGGGTTGAGAAGACTCTTGGATAGACTCAAAATATTTTTAGTTTTTGAAAATAAGTCCTTAAGGCATTTTCTAAGGCCACGACCTACAGTCGATATGGCTCTGATACCACTTTTGTCGAACCCGGAAGGATCCCAGATTCTCTGTGTTCATACACTAGTCCAGGATTTCTAGTGTACACAGTTAAACAAAAATGATAATCAAAACATATCACGCACTTTATTAATAATTATTCAGAGTTTATTACAAAAGGGCCTGAGGCCAAATAAAGTAGAACACAGCGGAAGAAAAAACAATAGTAGTAGACCCAACGATTCGCCACAGGCAATCGTCTAGGGGCGCGTAGCCTAAGCATCGATGTCCTCACCGTCCTGGTAGAAGTCTTCTCCTGAATAAAGATTATTCAGCAAGAGTGAGCAGTACTACCGTGCTCGCAAGTTACACCCGTCAAGTAACAGATTGAATGCATGCATAAGGTAAACAAGGGATATTGGCAGGGTTTATTTGCGTAAAGCAGCGTTTTCAATTTAAATACTCATATAAATTTTCAAGGCCATTTTTATACTATATCTAAAATCAGATTTTAAATGACAATTTTATAGTGTGGATAACCTCCATATTTGAATAGTGAAGGATACCCTCCTGTCACATGGCTAACCGCCCAATTTTTACCACAAGGATTACCCATCCAAAAACATCTGTTGAAATCATTTCAAAACCAAAAACAAATCTAACTCAGAGTGGCTTTGCTAAGCTTGACCATGACATGACAGACGCTATTGAATAGTTTTCTACTCTGCGAGCTTATGCAGCTTACCCACGAGATAATATGCTCTTTGTTTCGGCCAACCCACGCTTCCTAAGGCGTGTGACAAAACAATTATCACAAGGCCGTTACAATGATCTACCTCAAAATACTCATGCCCGCTAAGGTTTAGCTTCCATTGATGGACCAGTCCTCAGGAGCCCCTCTTGCGCCAGTGGGACTATAGTCTAACCGACACCCACACATACAACATGGCACAAATATCTATGAGGCATCCCAAATTAATAAGCCAGTCTTGCCTATACAAGACATGTGGTGGTCTGATGGCGTAGCAAAATACGCTCAAAGACCGGTCCTTAATTGACTTGGCGTCTTTCAAAATCAAACCACAGGTCTAAATCTTAACCAGATTAAGCTCGTGCATAAACCTGCACCCACCATTCATCCGTTTCGCCCAAGTCCAAACCATTTTTGATTTTATTTGCAAAAACCACCTTTATAAACTCTCTATGGTAAAACAATACCATAGATTCAAGTTTAAATCAATTTGCATTGTTTTGGCTAAATCCTCGCAAAATCAAAATCATGGTCTAAGCATTTGCTAAGCATGAATAATTTCCAAACCAATTTATCTATGGTGACAAAGGAATGACATTTCAATATTCAAAATTGGCCATACAATAGCAATTGGAATAACTAAGCATTTAAGCAGGTATTAAAATAATTGACTAAAAATATGCATGCAATAATAATTTTAAAAACTGAATTAAATAACTTTAAAATACTAGGGCAATATGGTCAAGGGTATAACGCCTTCGTTGAAGTCTTGAAACTCTAATTCCTCAAAGGATCTACCTCTAGGAATCGTCAAAGTCTATACATGAAAGTACGATAAATTCAAATGAAAATCAAATAAATTCAAAAAGACAAATCAAATTAACTCCAAATCAAAATATTATACTTTATTCAGCTAGATAATGATTTTCTAATATTTTAGCAATTTGAATCACCCAATTTGGAGATTGGATGCAAAAGTTATGAATTTTACAAGTTTTAAACCTAAATCGATTTTAATTTCATTTATGGATTTATTTTCCGAAGAAATCCCGATTTATTGCGCAATCATGGCGTCGGCCTCGAAATTGTGTCGCTAACAAGCGGGCCGCGACAAAGCGATGTGACGCGTCAGCGACAAGCCGGCCCCACGACACGTGCGTAAACGCATCTGGCGTCTTGGCTCGGGCGGAGGTGGCGCCACGTGGGCAGCCACGTCAGGCCTGGGAGTGATATGGCGTCGTGATGGCAACAACGTGGCTGAGCCACGTCAGCCCGACAAAGGGGCGAGGCTGGCGGCGAGCTCACCGGCGTTCTACGCCGCGGCGAGTCGTGTGGGTGGTACCAACAGCGAGAGGATGAGATGGGGATCCTGGTGCGCAACCTTGGGGCGGCAGGACGGGTCGTTTTGGTCTTTGGCGGCGAGGTTTGGCGGCGGCGTTT